>CACRXK020003934.1:0-33875 GCA_902702795.2 Paramuricea clavata | reverse complement strand
CGACCCACCGAACAATGTGCTTGACACCACGCCCACAAAAGTTATTATTGCAAAACAAAAAGTTATGATTGACAAACTCATGCTGAAGAAACGTTTTGAAACGTAGTTATAAATGCACGCTTCACGGAAGCTCGAAAATGGTAGTAAGGGATGGGGGAGGGGGGGGGGACCAAAAATTCAAGTTTTGCTTCAAAATATTCCAAACCATCTCCAAGTGCTTCTGAGCTTTTTTTTGTTAAAGCGATTTTCAACAAATATGCTTAAAAAGATCAAAGGCAAACCTGTGTCAAAGATCTGAACTCGTCACGTCTCTTCTGTGTTTCTCGTTCACGCAGGATATCAGCGCTTTCACTACGATATCGCGGGCGCGTATCTGGCATCTCGTATGAAAATACATCTCCCGTACTCTGGTAAAACAAGATAGAACTTTGAGAAATATTGAAAGATATGCTTGTTGTGTGGGCATCTGATTACTTGTGGCTAGCAATTAGCAAAAGGAATCCAGTCCGACCTGTGACCAGGCGTTCTTGGGGAAAATAAAGTGGGGAAATGGTAGAGTAGACCCAGCTCTGAGCACGGTGTCCACCCTTTGGTGAAGGTGAAATTCAAGGACCTAGAACTGGGAAAATCTTTGAAAATAATTCACTTTATTCAGTAATTTTAATTCACTAATGTTGGCACAGCTGGCGGTTAACGAAATTAATTCCAGGACGTTCAAGGACTTTCCAGTCCTGGGATTTTTGTCTCCAATTCAAGAACTTTCCAGGATTTTCACCCGTGGACACTCTGTCTAAGCTTAACCCAAACAAAGGGTTGGCTGACTTTAGCAAAGCACTCAGTTTCACAAGCAAATTCTTCATACCTAGGGTTTTAAGCAATATTTTTTATCTAGCTTACCTTCCTGGTTGTACGGTCTTTTGGAATTGCAGGTTCCTCATCTAAAAAGAGCAAGAAATAACGTAAGTGCTAATTAAAAACCATACTGTATAAATCTCATGTAAGAAAACCTAGTTGCAGGGTTATTTCCACTTCCTGAGGCCTAACAGAAAATATTGTGTAGTTCCAGTCTCTCATCAATTCGTTTCTGTTTTTTGGATATACTTGGCGCTGTAATGCTTACCTACTGACCCTATTTTTCATTGCTTCATTTGCTTGCTTTGTGATACAATGTGTTGCGCACTGTTATTGCTTAGACTCGAAATGTTTAAGTTTTCTGGCAATGCCAACTGATCACAGACACATTGTTGACCGATGTCAAGTGAATAAAATGTTAAATCTTTTCCACTACTGTACCCTATATTTTTTAGTATATGAAACTGGAACCACAGGACTCGTGTACTATTAAGTTGAAAACATCGCACATGTCGAACCTAATACGCATTCAGTTTGACAAAGTTTGGCAAGAATCGAGTTCAAAGGTCGAACTTTATTCGAATTTGGGATAAACACGATGTTTGAACTAGGTCAGTATATTACGAAAGTCACCGAACTGTGGAATCGCATAAAAAATTCGTATATCGACCACTCCCACAAACGTCTACGACCGCGCCTACATAGTTTTGCATGTTTACAATCCTAATTTTGAACAGCGAATCAGGTTCTTGGTAACAATTACAATTAAACGTCGATTGGCTGGTTAAAATTAGAATTGTAAACATGCAAAAATATGTAGGCGCGGTCGTAGACGTTTGTGGGAGTGGTCGATATACGAATTTTTGATGCGATTCCACAGTTCGGTGACTTTCGTAATAAACGAAATCTGTTCACTTCAGGTTTCCATACCTGGTCTTGGTATAATCTTGAGGTTAACTCTAGTTCCAGATTGCTTGATCATATCCACAATATCACTATGATGCATTCCCACAATGCTTTGTCCATTTACAACAACAAGTCGATCACCAATCTGCAGCTGACCGGAGCGATCAGCTGGACTACCATCAATGATTCGACCTGCATGACAGAAAAAAATGTAGTCAAACTCGAGAATACGTTGATGAGAGTAGTTCTCTCGATCAGGATGGCAAAATCTCATTAACAACAACATAACCATATATAAAATAACAGTAACTCCGAATAACATTTTGATTTTTAATCAAAAAAAAATAATAAAAAAATAAAAATAAGAATAAAAAAATAAATAAAAATGTTAAAAAATGACAATGTTTGACAATGTTTGTTAAAAATCAAAATGTTATTCGGAGTTACTGTTATTTTGTATTAACCACACATATTTTACTTAAAAGTCGAATATACAATAACTCACCAACAGTTGATCCAATCATGTTACTAGTGGACAAAATTACAAAACCAAAACCTTCATCTTCATTTCGTTGCAACAATATGTCCTTCTGGTTTGCCATGTTGGTATCATTCTGATATCCGCCCAACTCTCCTTCGCTCTGGTAATGACTCACATCATAATAGCGAGGTTTTTCCCCACCGTACTGCTTGGGAATCGAGGGGGCACTACGAGCAGATGACAGTTCTCCCCTCATGTGTCCACCATTGTACCCTCCTGCGAGGTTCCCGGCTGATCGCGAGAATTTGCTAGAGGTCTGGGACAGGTCCGAGAGCTGAGAGGCCTGGGAGAGACTGCGACGTAATGAGCCCACTGGTGTTGATCCTAGGGGAAAATAAAGGATGTATGATTGTCTTGAGGTGAAATTATAACAAGAGAACTGCATATGGCAGGAATCCCAACCAGTCACTAAGTGAAAGACACACATGTACAAACACAGTTCAACCTCAACCAACTCACGAGTGAAATTTCAGTTTTCATGTGCTACTGTATAATTATATTACTTTTAATTAACCTCTTAAGTGGCAATGCACCCTGGTGACATGTCCCTCGCTTTATTATTTTACTCTGTCTAACGCCAGACGGTTTTCCTCATCCAGGGCGCGATAATGATTTTAGTCGTACCTGACTGGTACGCCAATTGTTGTTGCGCGTACATGCGCCAGTGCAAACTCAGTACTCAATGTGTACTTAGTCTTTAAAATAAGGTTCATAAAGTACAAGTTTCTGAAAAGACTACCACGTAGAAAGAGAAGCACAATTGCATATACAAACAATCGATTCTTAGTGCCATCAGTCCAACTAAATTACCGTATTGAATACCTTGGGCTTGGAAAGGTCATGCATAAAGAAAGGTCATACAAGAATCAACCCTTACTTCCTGATCGGCTGCCATTGTTCCATCTTCTTATTGTCAGTTTAACTTTATTATTAGCAGCAGCTGAGCTCATGAGACTGATGGCATGACGATGTGTAGAGCCAACGACACTGACATCATCAATAGTGAGAATTTCATCTCCTCGTCTTAACCGACCATCTTTATGAGCAGCACTCTTTGGAACGATCTTACCAACTGCAATCTACAACAACAAAATAGTTAACTTTAATTTTCAAGATTAGTACTCAGGGACGCCGGAACGATTAAAAGGCAAGGGGGGGGGGACGCACACAAAAGGGCACCTCTATAGACTCCGGTGAAGAAATAAACCTACAATTATGCGTTGACTTGCCAATATATGAAAGCAAACGAACTTTAATAATCAGGTCACATTCAAGATCACACCTCATGAGTTTGCCCAAAAAGCATCACTGGAAATGTGATTTATCAGGTAGTATTTTATAACTCAAAGGGCACTTCTGCCCCCCTTGGGGCAGAAGTGCTCTTTGAAAAGGCAAGAGGGACAGCTTCCCCTCCTGCCCCCCCCCCCCCCCCCCCTCAAGTTCCGGCGTCCCTGGACATAAGAACTGGGACAAAGTCAGCGAGGGGCGATTTCATTTCAGTCAAAGATTTGTCTCTAGTTGTTGTTTAAATGAAATTGTGATGAATTCAGAGCAGGATAATTTCATTGCGATCAGAGTGTTATCTTCAGTAGTTGTTTACATGAGATCAGGTTGAAAACTTTGCTTAGAATTTTCTGTTTTTTTGCAAACATGCCGTAATAAAATGTGTTGATTCTACTACATGGTATTATGGGTTTGTAACAACAAAGCATTTTATTGCAACCATCTGGATTTACCAAGCTTACAACAGCATGGTCACCACACTTTTTTTTCAGCACCACTGGTAATTCAAGGAGCATAAGAATATTTACTGTACCTGTGATCCCTCTTCGTCCCCTCCTACCACACGGAATCCAAAGCCACCATCACCACGTTTCAACAATAATGTCATCTCTAGATAGTCGTCCCCAGTCCTTGTAGATCCTCCGCCAATACTGCCTGTTTCTGCACCATTCGCTCTAAGGAGATAAAAATTATGTTTATATCGGATATACAATTATATACAAAGCGAATAATGGGGGTACAGAACTTGAGCTTCAGAAGTGAAAATTTTCACCTCTTGGGCTTGGTTGCACTCTGGGTTTTGCAGTCGTCTGATGATAATTTCACCTCAGTTGCATATATGAGAAGAGTGCTTCCAGTTTGACTCGGTCAAACATCACAGATTTTGTCAGGGTCTTCGGTTAATTCCAGCAGTTAAACTGGCCCATTTAGGGATGATCCTTACAGAACATCCAGGGAAAACAGTTTGGTACAAATAAATAAGTTTTGGTTTCATCCTAGACCAATAAAGAATGAATCTGATTGGAATTGTTGGAGCTATCCAGTATAGATGAAGTTTTTCTTTAGTTTCTTTAAATTTTCCTAATTAAACTGCTGCACTAATGAACATTTCTGAACAAAACATTTTAGCAATAAACTTTAAAGCAAAATTTCCCCATAATACTAATGATAAAATATGCAAACATAACTACACAACTTACTTTAGTGAAGTAGCAACCGCTCGTCTTAATGAAGGATAAGTATTGACAGTTGATGATTCTACGACAGTGGAGACTTTTGCTTGCCTTGAAGGACGTTGAAGTGATCCTGTATCATAATTCCTTGTCGGTTCACCTTCAGTTGCAACAGCCACGTTGGTTTGGTACTGACTTGATGGGGGAGTGGATTGTGCTCGTGGTGCTCGCTGTTTTGTGATCTCCTGTACAATAAAATAAATCTTGTCAGCCTTCGTTCATGGGATTAGACAATAAACTAAATCATATATTTTGGGTCTGGCTAACCTGCGATGCAGACTGTGTAATGGTATGCATCGCAGGTCAGGTTTATCTGGTTGTAGGTAAGATTTGCAACACAAGTTGCATGGTATCTGGTGTTTGCATACTTGTTTAGTAGATGAACTCACCAAATTTTATAATTGTCATTTATCATGTAATTGCACAAAAAAATGCAAAAGTAATCGCCACCTACAAGTATTTTTATGGAATGTGGCTTTGAATGCTTCCCTATCACAACTTTCACAAGATGTTTGCTAAACACATACTAAATACACTCTCATTGTAAGTTGAGCATTATTATGTTTACACAGTTATGTTATATTACTTTATGCTACATAACTTAAGATACCTACCATAGGTCTTCTAGGAGCAATAGGACTGGGTTCCATTGGTACTAAAAAAAGAGAGATTTAATTTGCGATTCAAACAAGCAATACTATCTGGATCATTTTATTCTGATAAGTGCGTTCCTTCATGGAGGATCTGATCCACAACCCTGGAGGTGATATTACTGGTGATATTACTGGCACCCTTTAAACTTATTGAAGCTAGATACAATCTTGTAAATAATTTCTACATTGTATCCTTTAATTTTTAGTATATGGGCTTTTTTGATATATTAAATTGCAATGGGGCTTCCAGCATAAAGTTGCACCCTTCACTTACCTCCTCTCTGGACAATGATCTCGGCTTCAGTATCTCTAGGACATGACTTCAACATATTCACCACTTCATTATGAGAATATCTCTGTACATTAAAACCATTTATCTCAATCAACAAATCCCCTTCTTTGAGATCCTGACATCGGCTAGCATCCATGATTTGCTTAATCCGTTGCCCTTGGTTACTATCGGCAATCGTGAAGCCGAAGCCATTGGAACCTTTGATGACAACGACATTCAGAGTTTCCACAGGAACTCTAGGCGGTTCTGCTTTGACCGTGCGCTGTGTGGAAGTCCTTGGGAGAGTTGAGGAATGGAACTGTGGCCTGTCTACTTGGTCATTGTAAACTTCTAGAAGAGAGATTAAAATCCTGGTCAAACAAGGATGAGAATAAATAAGAGTTGACAAGCAAGCAAGCTAGAGTTTGCATGAGAGTTGTCATAACATGAATGCCTCTGTCAAACAAGAACAAAGTTGCATGAGAGTGGGGATGAGCCGATTAATCAGTAAATAATCAGCCGATTATTGCTTGATAATGGGCAAATAATCGGCCATAAGACTTTTTCTGCAGCTGCCAAGCACATGCTAAAATACTGAATACAAGCGAATAGATTTTTGCATTTTGTTGCAAAACCTGTGTCTTTTGTCTCGAGCGAAGTGAAGCTGGGAACATTTCCACTGGGAACATTTCCACTGGGAACATTTCCACTGGGAACATTTCCACATTTCCATTCTTCAACATTAAAACCAATATTACGAAGTGCTACAACAAATATTTGCACAGATATTTTCACTGGCAAGTTATCAAAAATGTAAACAAAGACATAGGCTGGCACCATGATGCATGTAATCATATCTTTTACATAATTTAACTATGTTGCATCACACTATTTTACTCATCATGAAGACACTTGAGCACGAACAGTGTACAACGTACTGTATATTTGCACTCACATAAAACTGATGCAATTTCTTAGTCTAAAAATCTTTAAACTTACCACTGTTCGGTCTGTTCCCACGACCAGCTATATCACGGTCAGGCTCATTGAATGCTGAATTCCCACTTGCAGTTATGGTATTAGACTTATGATATTTATTCATCTGCAGGGTGTCCTTATAGTGACCGTTTGCAAAATCGCCATTCCTATAACCATCACCAGTATCAAATGGTGGTGGTGATTCCAGGTCATCATGGTAGGGTGGTACTACAGTATAGGAACCAACACTGTGGATGTTGGGGTCATCTGGGTCAAATGGTAGAGGGTAGCCACGAATTAGATCTAACTCGACTTCATCACCTTGGGACATTGACTGGAACATGCTCACAACGTATCTGTGACTGTGACCAACCACAGACATACCTAGAGAGAAGGAATGCATATTAAGCCTGATTTCCATATGGTCGTAATGGTCATAAAATAGATATATTAGAATATATCATAATGGTCATAGAATAGATATAGAATATATTGAACACAAAACATAAAAATAGAGTCATGATCTTCCTCTTATAATAGTTTATACCTGTAAACTGCATATAAATCATATTAAGTATTCTCTAGTTATAATCACTCTGCATATTTTCAACTCTAAACTGTTGTATTTCGGCTGATGAGAAAGATTGTGACTCAATCTTTACAACCGTGATGACAATATGGAAACCAGGCTTAACCAATCATAAAATAACATTCAAATATTGCCCGAAAAAAGTCTGCCCAAAATAAAATTTGATAGAAATGTTTCGAATTTGGTCGGACATTTTCCCCATTTCAAACATTTTGAACATCTTTGTTGAGTAAATCACATCAATAAAAATACTTCACACTAGGCTAGGCAGTATAAAGGTAGTTAAAATGCTTTTAAACTAAACAATTTTGAATTCTTTGTGGGATGATTGGAGCTTATTGTTAATGCATAACCATTCTTTGAAAAACACTGATTATTTGGTTGTGTCCAGACAAAATGTCCTACCAATTTAGCATTTGGTCAGATAAAGTGTAATTTAGTTGGAAAATCTTGGACCATTATTTCAGGCTCTGATATAAGAGGGTCTGAATGGGGTTAACTGACTACTGACATTTGCCTGAATTTTTGACTGACAACTGACAAAATATCCTAACTGACAACTGAGAAATGATGAAAAAGTGATGAGTCAGCATTTTGCAGTAACTGACTACTGACAGCTTGCAATATATCGCACTGACAACTGACAACTGGCTTAAATTTTAGCTGACAACTGACACCCAAAGACCCCCATTAAGACCCTCATATAATACAAAGATACTTCAAACAGAAGCATCTTGTGCAGTTTCAAAAATCAACAAGACATGTTATAAGGGCCTTCACATGAAATGTCAATGTTCGTGTGTATTTTTCAGGTAGTTGCAATTCATGCACTTTAATAATAAGTATAAACTATAACATACCATTAACTTTAGTCAATGAATCACCAATCCTTATTTTACCATCCACACTGGCTGGTCCTCCTGGCACAATACTCTTCACCTGTAGCATTTCCTCAGGGTGGTCACCGCCAACAATGGTAAAACCAAACCCTCTCAAACCTTTCTGTAATACGGTTGTAATACGTTCCTCCTTCACACTGTTCTGGTTGTAACCGTTATAGTCATAACCTGATGATGGCGGCGGGTAGCCTTGCATCCCGAAACCTGCAGTAGGCCATCTGCGAAAGAAACATTGGAGAATAGATCAGCCACTTCTGAGATGAATAACCAAATACAATTTATGTTCATAAAATTGTTCGTTACTAAAACATTGTCATCAGGACGAATCACAAGCTAATTTTGGCCTGTGTCAGAAACGGATTTTCATATTTTCGTTCGGGGGGTGTGCTGCTGCTTGCTTTGGCCAGGGCCTGTTGGCAACGCCCAGAAAGGCCAAGGAAAAAGTTTAACAAAATTTGTTTTCTAGGCCTGCATGGCAAGATCTGAGACCATAATATTGGTAATTTTACCAATTTAGTAGTAAGAGTAATCAAATATGAAACTATCAAATCAAAATGTATATAATTTGTGGTTGTGCAAAAACTTTTGGGGGCAGTGCCAAATGCCTCTGGGGGTGCAAATCATTTCTGGGGGGTGCACACACCCCCCACACCCCCCAGAAAATCTGTGCCTGGCCTGTGTTTGTTTATCTTATACAGCATGGCCGTTCATGCTTTATGTATTAATCCATTGAGTGGCAGCACTCTCCCCCTGACGAGTAAAATCGCCTGGCGTTAGACAGAGTAAAATAATAAAGTAGGGCACATTGCCACTTAAAGGGTTAACATGGTGGATGGGCAGATAGTCTGTTTAACCCATTGAGTGTCAGCACCCTCCCCCTGACAAGTAAAATCATCTGGTGTTAGACAGACTAAAATAATAAAGTAGGGTGCATCTGGGCACATTGCCCGCTCAACGGGTTAAATTAAATCATAAATCACTGAGCAAGTGCTAATTGCTACATAATCTACAATTCTGAATAAAGTTAGTACCTAGCAGCAGCTTCGGCTTCTTGTTTCTTTGCCAATGCAGCTGCGGATGTCATCGATGGTGGTCCTTGACGTGAAGGTGACTCATTCATTGCACTACCTTTTTCATTGCCTCGTTTGCTTGCTGATACTGGGTTTTCAAATTGCGTTGTACGATTTACGTGACTACAGATGAAGGACACATAATATTGGCTTCAATTGATTTATGGCATGGCACCAAAGTTTCGGGATTTTTTCTGTAAACTAGACAACCTCTACTAAACTAACTTTATTTATACTGTATAGCTTTCCAGTTCTAAACTTTTCTCTCTAGAGGTCCAGTAACGGCCAATTCTCATTGATTAAGTCCCACTATGTACAGTGGAAAAGTCAAGCTGAAGTAAATTAATTTATATTGGATAACTCTATCACTTCTAAATTGTAATAAGGGCCATCAATGGTCCAGCGTTACCACAGAAATGTCAGTACCATAAGCAAATATGCAGTGTTTGGTACAGTCAAATTCACAAAGCACTTTTCTCACATGTGACCGACGCAAAACTACATTTAAACAACTTCATATCACATGAACAAAAAATTCCAGTAATATATAGGCAAAAGGCAGAAAAACTACAGGACCTCCCTGAAAAACACTTGAGTGGAGCTTCCTGAATAAATATTATC
The DNA here is from genome assembly GCA_902702795.2 of Paramuricea clavata. Classification (NCBI taxonomy): domain Eukaryota; kingdom Metazoa; phylum Cnidaria; class Anthozoa; order Malacalcyonacea; family Plexauridae; genus Paramuricea; species Paramuricea clavata. The sequence continues at coordinate 23,979 of CACRXK020003934.1, read as the reverse complement.
ATTATAACTAAACCACTATGAAACTAGGTCACACTCTTTACTTGAATAACCCCAAAACATTCTTTGTCTAAGTAATATAATTCAAAGACCAGTTCTTCATATCCTTGGAAATACAGTTACAATAAATAAATTTTGGAATTTGTTCTTGTGATAATTTTGAGCTTGAATAATTATATATTATTATATTGGTTTAAGTGGCACACACAATTAAAATATGACAAACTTGATTGGTGTATCAATATGCAACAGTCTCATATGGCTGTATATATCGGGTATGTTTTAACATCATGTGACAAACCAGAGGTTAATAGCCTTTCCCACGCCACCATTTTTGGGGCACTAGTAGCCTTTTCTAATTCTGAGATTGTACACAATTAATAATGGATTTGTATAACTATAATTGTGAGTATAATCATCATAAGTTAATTTACAGTTAAGTATTTCAACAAATGTTCTCACATCGCTTAGATCCTTCACATTGTTTCCAAAAAAAGTACCCAAAAATGGCGTTCATGAGAAAGGCTAATTACATAACTGCGGATGAGCACTAGGGATTCAACTATCTGAAAAATACAAGTAAAACATCAACGTTTCGAGCAAAGGCCCTCTGTCAGGAAGTTAATAGCCACTACTAACTTCCCGACACTATCCATCCACAGTTTCTGGTGTTCTTGTCACTACCGACGCTTGCAGAGACTGCTCAAGTTTAATTATATAACTACTATTTTCACAATGGACCTATTCCCTGATGAACAAAATTTTGATCTAAACAAGTCTAGACAAAAATTTCATCACAGCTTGAAAGAGCATCACAAAATTAGTAATATTCCGAAGTTTCGTTGCTAAATGTTGTAAAATGCGGATAATATAGCCCTGCAAAATTTGCCATTTTTCAGTTATTTTGTATTACGCACTGCAAATTGATACCACTTTCTGAAAAAGGTATCAATTTCCCATGCGTAATACAAAATAACTGAAAAACGGCAAACTTCGCAGGGCTATATTATCCGCATTTTACAACATTTCTCAACGAAACTTCGGAATATTACTAATTTTGTGATGCTCTTTCAAACTGTGATGAAATGTTTGTCTAGACTTGTCTAGATCAAAATTTTATTCATTAGGGAATAGGTCCATTGTCGCCATTTCATGTAACATTGCTGAATTTGGAGTGTAAAGTGGCACGGAGACTTTCATCCCTGATTATGTAGTTTTCTCATTACAAGATAAAATACATTAACTGCACATAGAGTGCTTCTAGGTTGATTCTACCAAGTCCCACAGGTATGCCCGAGGTACTACAGTTTCCCCCTTGTTAATTGCAAGTACTTTTGTGCATCTAGTAGACATTTCTCAACTATCAATTGATACTACAAAATGCCTAGCTAATATAATGCAGAATGTGTTAAAAACAAGATTAATAATACAAATCAAACTTACTCAATATAATATGTGCCAAATTTTGGGTCCTCAACTTTCTCCCAACCGTATGGCAACTCTGAAGTTGAAACAAATAAACAAAATGTTTCAAAGATCTACAAACGTACTATCTCTGAACACGTACAACAACAAAACAAACTAATATCACTTTGAGAGGAGACTTTAATGTTGAAAAACATTCACGCAATATGCAACAATAAAGAATTTCTTTAATTTACATGTATATTTGGCATGGTAAACACTTGAATTTAAACCACAAGAAGCAATAAGACATATCAGACCATTCATTTCCAACCTAATATCAGACATGTAATACCCAAATATAACAGACTGACTATAATTCAATTGCCAAAAAATCCAAAAAGATAATGATAGCATTACTGCATTATCCAAGTCTATAATTATAACATTCTAGAAATATACATTCCCAAAACCTTTGACATACTCAGCATGATGTGCATAAGTCCAAAACAGTAGGGGGTTAATTTAGATCATTAATTTTGTATAAAAACACAGCAATAAAGATTGTTATTTTGGGTATGAAAAGAGACCTACTCAAAAACATCACTTATAGTAGTATCATAATTAGTAGCTAAGGTACTGATAGCATACCAAAAGGCATCCCTTATGACATTGTGCATCCCCTCTGGCACTCAAAGAAAAACACTTCACAGTTTATTAGTACATATTGATAGTGAGAGGCCAGACTTTCAATTCTCAAATAACTCCCTCCAATTAACCTAAGTTCCGCCCTCCAAAACAATAACACCACTCACCATCCTCGTCGCATTCATTAGGGTCATTCTTCTGCTTGTCCGCGAGTCTTGGATCATGCCATTGTGTTGTGCCAGTGCTATGACTGTGAAACAATGAAAAATAATTTAACCCATTTAGACTCCATCTGAGAGTTGAATAATTAAAGAGGGTGCATACTGGGGCACAATACAGCTTGGTTTTAAAACTACTGTATGAACAGGACAGAGGAGATACAGGTACGTCGCAAAACTTGGGGCTTGTTTTTGTTGCCACAAATTGATTATGTTGGCCACAACTTAACCCAATGAGTGCCTAGAATCGTCTGGCATTAGACAGAGCTTAAAATACTAAATAAATAAATACTTTAGTAGGGCATATTGTGGAACAATGCAACTTAATGAGTTAATTATGCTAACAGACTGCAAAGGCCTTAGGGCATAAAAAAAAATACCTGTGGTTCCGGTTCCCGACCGACCCTATTTTTTTCTGCCGACCCTATTATTTTTTCAACGCGATTGACAATGTGACCCTATTTTCTCCGGGTGGTTGCGGGCTGCTGCCAAAATGGCATCTGTTGTCACACTAATTATTTCCGACCTACCGACCCTAATTTTTTTCGCGATATGAAACCGGAACCACAGGTATTTTTTTTACGCCTTACATCAGGTAATTGGCACTACCTACATTGGCACAGACAATAAGGGTTTAAATAATTCAAACAAAAGGTCTAAGGGTTTCTAAATGAATCAATTTTGGAAGGTGGGGTGTACAACCCTTTTAACAAAGGCAATGATGAAGGGTGTTCACCCTACATTCATTTGCATATGAGCAAGGGATTTGCCTCTTTTAACTTACTCAATAAAATACTTCTCATTATCCTCTGTATATGCAATTTCCCAGTTATCCATCAATGTTCCGAGACTATCCATGTGGCCAATATGTAATGCAGCATGATACGACTTTGACATTTCACTTTGCTGCTTGAGGCGTCCCATATTAGTATTGGCATTGTTGCTGTTAGTGTAAGACTGTTCACGTCGCAGTGATGAGGTATCTGACCCTCTGTCATCATGGTTATTATTAGGTTGTGGAATTTTTAATTTGCTTGGGTCTTTTGGTGGTTTCGGTGTGCCATAATAATTGTCTCCAAAAATTCCACTTTCGAGAAGTTCTCCTTTTCTTTCCATTTCTTTGAATTCTTCAACAGAGACAAATATGTAGTCGATACCAGGCTTCTCATCTCCACGAGGTGCTCGGGTTGTGCCTAATGAAAAGATTTTGAATAAATTTCAGGCTTAGTTATACTGGTCTCTTCGACCATTTTGGCAAGATCAGGGCTAATATCCTCACTCCCCTACCAGCAGTAATATTAGTTCATCAGCACTGGCAGAAGCCTTTCCCCATGACCAATATTCTATCAGCCCTCCCCCCTCCTGACTGTTAGTATCATGCAATTCATATCTTGGGCATAAACTTTTGATGTTTTCTATAAATTGACTAATAAATCTTTCAATTTTCAAAATTTCCAGTCAGGGCATTCCAGCTAGTGATTGATCGATAATCGGTATCAGGCTGATTTTTGCCCTATCAGTAGACAATCGGAATTGGTAGAATTATCTGTATTTCCTATTGTCTAAAACCAATTGTTGAGAAAATAAGCACTTTAACCCAATTAAGCTGCACAGAGCTTCCCCATTGACGAGTAAAACCGTCTGGCATTAGACAAGTAAAAAAAAATAAGTAGGGTGCACTGGAGCACATTGAGGCTCAATGGGTTAAAAACTATACGCATTGCACATTACATGTTGCGTACTAATGCAATATGTTAAATTAATGCGTGAAGCGTGCCATTTATTAACGGTTTTAACAATCCTTAACTAGTTGCAGTAACATGTTACGTTGGAAATTATTGTTAAAAAATTGGATATTATGATGTCATTATAAAATCGCCATCGGTACTGGGTAGATTGTTGCATGAATAATCGGTAATTTCGGATTGTTGCACAATAGGTCAATCACTAATTCCAGCACCCACCCCACCCCCTCCCAATCAGATCAGCCAGATTGTAGAATTGAAAATAGGAAACACGATATTATAAATCTAGCCTCCTCCACAGGCAACTCTTTGGGAAAAAAATTGGCAAAAGTATTATGAATAAAAAAATTGGCAAAAATGTGAATATTATAAGGTTACCTAGTGAAGATTATAGGGTTACCTAGTTACCTTTAAATTTACTGTTATTCATAATACCTTTGCCAATGTTTGCCAAAGAGTTGCCTACAGAGGAGGCTATTATAAATCTACACTCCTTATAATAGTTCTAGGCACTTTACTTAGGTTAATCTGGCATAAAGATCTTATCTTGGAGAGATCAAGTCATTATAAAACAAGGCATTGGTTGCAAAACATAAAACATACCATTATGCAAAAACAATGTAACCTACAACTCTTAGAAAGTAATTGCTTCAATTTATATACTAATGGTAACACCATTGAATTAAAACTCAATTCCATGGGCCATTCTTTTGTGATCCAGACATAAACTACAAAAGAGGTCAATGAGCTACATTCCGCAGACACTTTTGACTAGATTCAGGCCTATCAGAATCAAGTATAGGTCATAAATGGTGTAAAGTGTTGATATAGTGATATAATATTAATTTGTTTGCACAATAGGTAGGATTTAGTAGGCTTTATTATATCCTCCAAGCAGATGGTGGTCAATGTGAATTCTTCTCAAATTTAGAAACACTAAGTCTTGTGTTTCATAGCAAATATACAAAATGGATCGAAATCAAAACATAATGTACAATGGTACAATTATAGAATTTATATACCATTACACTACATTATATTCATGTACCATTAAGACCCATCTACACAATATGACTAGTCATATACAATTCTTATCCTGGCATATGTTTTCAAATAAACACATGTGAAGGATGTCACATTTCAAATTTCACCATAAACTGACAAAGAGGAATAGTGACGTCAGCAGTCGTTTTCATACGCCAGAATGACAATCGTATACAACTAGTCATGTAAATGGGCCTTTATACAATTTGTCTTGATTTTGACCATATTTTTGATTTTCATGTCTTCGTTCTGATTTTGACCACATCTTTGATTTTCAAGATGCATATTTTCGGAACACGTTTTATTCTATCATTTTTCAAATTATCGGCTGGTAGTGGAAATTAAACCAAAAATTAACCCTAACTATCAGTTACCTGAATTTATCAACAGAAATACCCCAAACAGTATTTTGTAGTGTGAGCTTACGACATGTACAAAATGCATTAGCACTTGTAAATTTACTGTACAAGCTATTAATTAAAATGGTGTCAAAATTCATTCTCAGCAAGCGTTAGGGAAATATAAATTTAAACTGCCAGTTGCCACCCAAGAGAAAATTTGCATACTTCACTTCCACTGACATTACAATCAAAACCGCAGTTTGCTCAAAATAAACAATAAAAACCTCTAAAAATACAACTAGATACAGACAAAACGAGGAACTATGAATAGAACTCCGAAATTTCTCGCGTACCACAGCTTTTCCTGGTTTAAATTTAAGCTAATTTGTCTAAATTTATTAACAAAACACCGTTGGTCTATTATGTATTGTAGTCTAACAAATAGACCAGGAATTTAAATTCAAAAACTTACATGGAACGGTTCGTTCGTAGAGGTTGTCTCGTATGGTTTTTTGTAGCTCAGAGTCGACATCATCTTCTTCAAAACGTCCAGCTAAATACTCTTTTAGGTCCCCACTGATTCCATACCCTAAAAAATGAGTGTTTGCGTTCGGTTAACCCGTGTTTACGGTTTGTGAAATCCACAAGTTATTCTGCCGAATGTAACTAATTACGCCTAGGTATTCGGTATGTTTTTGGTAGCCGTGGGGTGAATATTGTGTCACGTTTACGCGAAATATAGGCGTCTAAAAGACTTGAAAACTTGTCAGTTATGTTAGCCTTAGGGTATAAATAAAAGCCATTCACAAATTTGGATTATATTGATAAAGATTGCCAAAATACAGGCTTTTATATAGCGTCGTTAAAATATTGGCGAAACAGTGTTCTGGCAAGTTAAAGCACTCGTAAACAAATAGGCGATGTGGACTATTCTTCGCCGAATTTTCCACGATAATACCGCTTTTAAGAACAACTATGAGCTCGAATCGTAAAGAATTTAATGTCTTCTCAACAACATGACAATTCATTGAACGTGTAAACGAGTATTTACCTGGTTTGACGACTTGCATTTTGAGAACATCGCCCGTCTTTTTTATCAAACTCACAACGTCCGGGAGGGTATATCCAGCGATAGCCACGTCGCTTACTTCCAGTATAACATCGTTCACATGTAGCTTGCCTTGTTTGTACTTGACTTTGTCTTGTTTAAAGCTACCAATTCGTGCAAATTCGCCATTTTCGGCGCCTCCCTCGATACAAACATTGAAGCTACCATTAGCCGATTTCACTACGACAATTTCCCTTACTCGCTGCGACCAATGCTTGCCTTTGCGGCCTAATGTGCCCTTTTTAGACATCGCAAAAGTAGGAATAACACGCCTACTATCACTAGTAAACGTATAAGAGTATTACCCAGTAGTTTTCTTGAACAAAACACGTCTTTTTACCATAAAAATTATTTCAAAACAGACAACTGCGTACTCGAACTTCTACGTTATTTGATAAAACCAATTGGAATGTCAACGAACGCACTGCGCACGCGCGCCTAACAAGAAGAAGTGGGAGGAATTTAATTTCTCATCAGTAATAAGGAATTTAATTTTTGCATTATAATAGCTCAAAAATGTAGAAAATTTATAAAACAATAACTTATGGAATTAAATAACGTCAGAGTTAGCTAACTGTAAAGGATTTGGCATTATAGTGAGGCAAAATTAATTTTAAGTGAGCTTGATATTGTACGCGGATGTATACTCTCCCAGATGCTGATTCTCGGCGTCTAGTGTGGGTCAGTGAGCGTCGCCGTATGGCATTCTTTAGATTATTGAATGACGGGTCTCTATGAAAACGATAATCGTGCATTCTTTTGCCTTTTTCCACGACAATGAGCAACAAGTACTCTCGCTGCATGGGCTGAGCCATGCGTTTTACCACAAGTGCCAGGACAAAGCAAAACGCAGCAGTTTTGTAAAACAAAACTTTTAAAGCGAGACCAACTTGTCTTGACCTCAACAGGTGCTATAACTCAAAGGTGATCGAACGAAATCTGGAATGTTTGTCTAAATTATTAAAAATAAATTTAAGACAGGAATTGAACATGTTTTGACGTCTATACAAACAGCAAATATATAAACATCCGAATTTAAACACGAACTTTTATCCCACCGAAAATTTTACGCGAAAAATACAGCAGATTTCTCTTATTATAAGAATTTTAATCACGTTTTAAAATGTCATTTTGACATTTATAATTTGTTACCAACACGCGAAAACTGTTCTTTGGAATGCGGAATTACCGATACTTGGTATTCAAATAAATCGTTTGAAATCTCGGTATTCCAAAGGTCGAAAGGTTTTCACAGGATTGATAGGTATAAATGCAACTATATCTGAAAATATATATGCAGAATTTCGATGTTTTGGCAAAACAGTTTTGCCACTATTATTTTGCTTATATTTTTCAGGTCGTTGCATGTGTAGGTTCGGCAGCTAGGATGCCGGAAGAATAGAAGGAGATGGCGCCGTTCGATATTTAATTAAAACTGGTCCGTTGTCACATATAGTAAATATGTTACTGTAAGTCTCGGTCAAATGAGAATGAGCGTTAATAGGAGTTGGCCAGCGAGAGTTTGCATGAGAGTAGTTTTCTAAAGTTTCATTCTTCGGATCGAGAACAAGAGACTAACGCCTGTATTTTAAAAGCTCACTCAGAGTCTCAGACACTCACACTCAATGAGTGGAGGTTCAATCTGAGCTTCCCTTGACTCTTGAGTGTCAATGCCGTTTTTGAATAGCTGGAGGGTGAGTAGTCACATATAGTATGGTACGGCTCTGACCCTCCAGCTATTCAAAAACAGCATTGACACTCAAGGGAAGCTCAGATTGAACCTCCACTCATTGAGTTTACAGTGAGCTTTAAATGAGTGTTTGATCGGAGAGTTGTCTGGATAATTAATATTACCGCGCGATAGCGAAAACTCTCACCAACCCTCGTCAAACTGAATAACTCACAATATAATATAAAATATTTCACCAGTTTTACAGGTAAATTAACCTATACAAGTAAAATTGGCTTACTACTCGTCACCATGAGTCGAGGCTTCACGCGTAAAAACGCACGAGTTGTAACAAACCTGTAGCGGCAGACTTCCAACAAGTTGCCAACAGGATATGTTCGCACTAGTTGTTCCCAGCTTGTTGGCAGCTGGCCACAAGGTTGTTGACCTCAGCAGACTTGTTACGACTTGTTCCAACAACTTGTTTTCGTCCTGCAATTCATCAATTTGTCAACAAGTTGTGAGTGACAACCTTGTAGCAACTTGACAAAATAACAGCATTGTTACAACTTAATTGTTGCCAAGCTTGCTACAAGCCGGTTGCGAACACATCTTGTTGACGACAATTAAAAAGTTGTGAGATTTTTGCAATACAAGCCTACAACTTAATCTCATAGCAACCCAAAATCTCAAATAAAAACAGCATCAAGACTCAAGTCTTCATTTTTAACCAGTGAACAATGAATGACATGAATATTTATATTACTGTAATTTAATTGTCATTAAAAACTACGATGAGAAACAATATTTCAGAGGCGAGATGTTTCTTTTTGAAATAATGAATGTGTCACGACCTAATTTTAGAAAATTTATGCCACGTTTTAGAAAATTTAATCGCATTGAAATTTATATATTATATATTAATAATAGCTGAGTAAGCGTGTCTCTGTTTCCTGTTCGGCTTTACAAACGGAAATTGGGGCTATAAAATATTTAATATAATCTAGTTCTAGTAGGTTCGTAGAGACTGATATTGCAGAATCATCGTGAGTGTTTCATTTCATCACAATCCAGCATAATCTGAAAGTTGGAAACATTGTTTCTGCAAAATAATCACGGGTTATTCCTGCTCTGGCTTTTCCCTGAACAACCGAAAGCGAAAAGAGATGAAACGTGGGTAGCAACACGTTTTACCAGGAAATGCTCTGCAAGTTTCATAAAATTTGAGATTTGACTATATGGGATGTTCAAGTGGGTGTACTAATTGTGACGTCTATTGGTGACGCGACATGAAATTGTGAAATATCACGAAATCTGAAACAGGTCTAAATTTGTCTAAACCCACACACCTAAAAACGCACAAGTTGTAACAAACATGTAGCACACTTGTAGCAATGCTGTTCCAACAACTAACCAACAGGATGTGTTCGCACTGCTTGTTCCAATCTCGTTGACAAATTGTCAACAGTTTGTTGACAACTTGCTACAAGGTTGTTGAGCTCAGCAGAGTCGTAACAACGACTTGTTCCAACAACTTGTTATCGTCGATCCTGGAACTGTTCAACAATGTGTCAATTTTGTGAGTGACAACCTTGTTGCAACTTGATAAAATAACAACATTGTTACAACTTGTTGACAAGCTTGCCACAAGCCTGTTGCGAACACATCTTCTTGACAAGTTGTGACATTTTTACGTGTGTATACACTCGTAAAAATCTCACATCTTGTAGCAAGTCTGCCAACAAGCCGTCAACAAGTTGTGTTCCCACAAGTTGTCAACAAGTTTGGAACAAGCTGTTAACAACTTGTAACAACCTTGTTGATATTATTATCAGACTTGTTGCAAGGTTGTTCCAACAAGTCCAATGCAGTCATGATATAACAATATTATTACAACCTTGTGTCGTCAACCTTGTAACATTCTTGTTATATCATGACTGTGTCAGACTTGTTAAACAACCTTGTAACAAGTCTGATAATGCGATCAAGCTTGTTAGAAGTTGGCAACAGCTTGTTCCAAACTTGTTACAACAACTGGGAACAAGCAGTGCGAACACAACTTGTCGACAGCTTGTGAACAGATTTGTAACAACTTGTTCGCAGACATGTAACAAAAATAAACTCATGTTGTACTTTCCGTCAGGTTTTGCAAATATTTTGGTGAGTGTTGTAAGGAAAAAAAACCCCTGCATTAACAGGGTCTTAACAGGATTAAATCTCGTTGTCGGCGGCACGATTATGACCCAAAGACTTTTATAAATTCATACTATTCGTCCTCATCATATATTCAATAAGAATAATAGAAATTTTTTGATGTCATATCGAGTTAATTTGACAAAATGGCTCACACGCTTATCTCAAAAACATATAATTTTCTAACACACCCTCACAGCAGGAGTGAGCCGAGGTATGCATACTCTTTGAAAGAATTCCGTTGGCTTTCATTAGTTATAATGGTTTTAATTAATCGGATTCGGTTTTCTAAGTTTCGTGGGAAGTATAGCTTCTGGCGATATAATCTTTCCTCCACAGTTGGAAGGGCTTTAACGGGCTTTGTTAATTGTTATTGCCTTTTATTTATCCCGCATTTTTCAAATCGGGAAACGCAATGAATAGCGGCATATCGATATGCGTGGCACACACGCGAAAATCTCACAACTTCTCAACAAGATGTGTTCGCAACAGGCTTGTAGCAAGTTTGTCATCAAGTTGTAACAATGCTGTTATTTTATTAAGTTGCTGCAAGTTTGTCACTCGCAACTTGTTGACAAAATGTTGACTAGCAAAACGATAACAAGTTGTTGGAACAACTTGTAACAAGTCTGTTGAATTCAACGACCTTGTAGCAAGTTGTCAACAAGCTGGAAACAAGCAGTGCGAACACTGATCCTGTTGACAAGGTGTTGGACAGCATTGTCACAAGTCTGCTGCAGGTTTGTTACAATCAGTTGTGCGTTTTTACGTGTGTACTGTTGCGCAAGACTAAAATTGAATGTATGTACTTTGAAATTGAGGAGGAGGACAAGAGCATTTAGTTTATCTGAGATATTTCCCTCCCAAAGAAGTATACTCGCTATGACCGGATAGTTAACAAGAACTAAAATTAATAAACTTTATTTATACTGGATAGCTGTATCAGTTTTAAATTGTTCTTCCTTAAGGTTCAGTAAGACTTATTCCTTATTTCCATATTTGTACATGCAGTGTTATAGCAACTACATGCAGGAAGAAACCTAAACAAAATTACAATCAAAAATTATCGTGGACACCGCGTGCGTCAAACAAAAATAGATGTATTTTTACAGAATTAATCATCCAGAAAATTTCTCCCCCCCCCCTACCCCCAATTCAATGTTGGTAAATGAAACCTTCAGTAAAATTTAAATGCGAGAAACAACATTGAATAGGAGGAAAGGGGCGACAAATTTCATGAAAGAACGTCTCAATGTTAATAATGGCGTTGGAAAAGTTAGGTGACCACATAATTTTTGCCAGGAATTGTGTAAGACTCATTCATATACTTCCATATTTGTCTATATAGTGTTAAGGCTGCTCTCCAGTCACGCGTTTTCCACACGACATACGTGCGTACAGCTATTTCAACTAAGGTTGTCCCCCGAGCAAAGCGGAAAAGTCGGATACGAGCGCGAAAGGCTGCTGGGATTAGCTAATAAATGAAACTTTTTCCGTGCGTATACGCACGTATGAAAAACGCGTGACTGGAGAGCAGCCTTTACTACAGGAAGAAACCAAAACAAAACTAGCTTTGTTTATACTCGATAACTGCATCAGCTTTAATTGTTCTTCCTTGAGGTCCTGTAAGACTCATTCATATACTTCCATATTTGTCTATATAGTGTTACTACAGGAAGAAACCAAAACAAAACTAGCTTTGTTTATACTCGATAACTGTATCAGTTTTAATTGTTTGCCCTAGAGGTCCTGTAAGGATCGCCCATTTTTGGCCAACTGTTACCTACAGGAGGAAAGCGGGGATACTGTGGTGTTTGGTATAGCAACAAGACACGGTCCTTAATGGGTCTCTGAAATAACAGTTTAGAACTGATACACCCATCAAAGATTTATAAAGCAAGTTCAATATACGAACCATTGAAAAATGAAGGATATTTTAGTGTACGGATAGAAGAGATTGTTGAATTAATGAGTGATATTGCACGGAACGGAACTAAGTAATGACTCATGCAAGAAGCATAAAGATCCCACGCTATCCACCCACGGCATTTGTAAAGTACGTGTTTTCCGACACAATAGTACGGAACAGATAAATGCAAGGAAAGTTGGCACGCTTAACTACAACGCTTTTGTTGTCTATTCTCTCAAGAGTATTTCCGTAAACATCACAAGATTTTGCTGTTTCTATACATACAATACACAGGTTGAAATTTTGACTTTCCACTACCGCTACAATGAACCAATCAGATGGGTTGAATCTACACGATTAACCAATCAAATTCGTATTAAGTCAGTGACAGGTGGCGGTAGAGGGCGTCAAATCTCAGAACCTCTCCGTTATACATATGAACGCCTATATACAGGGTGTCCTGATCGAAAAAAATGCAATAAGTATGTTCCAGATTTTTACTCGAAAATTTAATCTAAGAGATTAATGGCTTTTTTAAAGACTTTAAAACGAAGTCTGGTTTATCCAATATAGACCATTCATTGAAATAATTTGTCAGTTGTGTAAAGTATTTTAGGTTTTGTGACCTCTTATTTTAAACAGGTATAACATCTCTCAAATTACATTTTCGATACCCACTAACAGCTAGCCTGTGCACATCCTGTATTACCCGTGTACTAACAGCTATAGCTGTATAAAAATCTGAAACATGGCTGGGACACCCTGTATATTCTGCTTTTTTAATATAACTGAATATCAGTTGTTTTTATTACGTTTCTGTAACAACGGCGACTCCCATGTCACAGCGACTAAGCTGAAGTTTTGAATCAAGTAGTTCCCAGTCTCCGAGCATACTATTATATTTTTCGACCGTGTCAAGTAACCTCGAGCCATCGTATCCTCCTACGGCATGCAGCTGACCACAAAATACTGCAGTACCTAATGGAATAAAAATTCACATTCAGATATTCCACTCGAGAAGAATTTTCACGGACAGAAAATTTTCCGAAAATATCATTGTTAAAAGTTGAAAATTTTCAACTTCAAAATGTTTTTCCAACGGAAAACTTATGTCGGCCAATCACATTTTACAAAATTTTCTTTCTGCAGAAAATTTTCCTAAAGGCCTTTTACAGGATAGCTTTCTGTAGAGGCGCGAAAAAGCACCTATCCGATACGGAATGAAACTTTCAGAAGCTGAGCGAAACAAGGCAAACAACAGCAAGGTTGAGATGATATGGACATGTAATAAGAAGAGATGAAGGAGAGCTGGCCAGAGACATAGTGGAATGAAGAGATCAGAAAAACATGTGGGGTGGTAGACATTGCTGAGAAGTGAGGGAAGCAAGGTTGAGATGGTGTGGACAAGTAATAAGAAGAGATGAAGGAGAGCTGGTCAGAGACATAGTGGAATGAAAAGATCAGAAAAACATGTGGGGTGGTAGACATTGCTGAGAAGGTGAAGGAACCAAGGTTGAGATGGTATGGACACGTAATAAGAAAAGATGAAGGAGAGCTGGTCAGAGACACAGTGGAATGAAGAGATCAGAAGAACATGTGGGGTGGTAGACATTGCTGAGAAGTGAGGGAAGCAAGGTTGATATGGTGTGGACATGTAATAAGACGAGACGGAAGGAGAGCTGGTCAGAGGCAATGTGGAATGAAGAGATCAGAAGAAGATGTGGAGTGGTAGACATTGCTGAGAAGGTGAAGGAACCAAGGTTGAGATGGTGTGGACACGTAATAAGAAAAGATGAAGGAGAACTGGTCAGGGACAATGGACATGAAGAGATCAAAATATGTGGGATGGTAGACATTGCTGAGAAGGAGAGTAACAGATAGCGGATACTAAGAATCCGAACTGCCACCCAGTTAAAAGAAGAACACACTTACCGACATAACAGCGTTTACAATTCATGCCCTTCAAAGTCATCCAGCGATCAGCGCATGCACTGTAACACTCAGTTGAGTTAAGATGTTGTGTACCATCATACCCACCTATTGCGTACAGTTGACTGTCAAGACCAGCAACACCTGCACCTGAAGAATGTTCAAGATCGAGAATTAATGGTTGCTCTCCTGAAGAGAGTAGTAAACATTGATGAACAAGAGTCTCGCATGACATCAAGACGGCAAAACGACATGCTACTTTTGACTTACAAATTTAAATTTTGACCTACAAAATCTGACTGACAAGAAAACTTTTAATTTTCCATGAAATTCTACTCCGCTAATATTTTGGCCTACAAAACTTCTTTTACGCATGACGATTTGTCATTTGTAGCACTCTGTATGGTACAGTGTGAGAAAGTTCGAAGACGGAGTTTTATTTCTATCTGAGGTCAATATCAGTGCTCAGTGCAGATTCAAAATCGATGCTTACCTGAGCGCGGTGCCTTCATTGAAGCGACTGGTGACCAGTCACCAGTCCTTGGGTCAAAACGCTCGACAGTATTCAAGATAGCATTCCCATCATACCCTCCGAGGCAGTATAATGTTTCGTCCATTTTGTCAAGTCCGGCTCCTTCACGACCGGTATTCGTCTCGCCTACTATCGTCCATCTGTCAATGGTGGGATCATAACATTCAACGGCTGTGTGACGAAGTGCGCCGTCGGAACCTCCAGCAACGTAAATTTTACCTAGAAAAAAATATTGTTCTACATTATGGTATATTTGTTCAGCTGAACGGTTTGCAACAAACCCGCAGCAGACTTGTAGCAATGCTGTTCCAACAACTTGTCAACAGGATGTGTTCGCACTGCTTGTTCCCAGCTTGTTGACAACTTGCTACAAGGTCGTTGAGCTCAACAGACTTGTTACAAGTTGTTCCAACAACTTGTTATGGTCCTGCAGTTCAACCAAGTTGTGAGTGACAACCTTGTAGCAACTTGATAAAATAACATCACTGTCACAACTTGTTGACATGCTTGCTACAAGCCTGTTGCGAACACATCTTCTTGACAAGTTGTGAGATTGTCTGAGACGCATTCCATAACTAATTATTGTCATACCATTCAAAACAGCGGCGCCAGCCAGACCCCTACGGTGGATCATCGATGCAGACGGTGTCCATTCTTGCGTGATGACGTCATAACATTCAACAGAGTTCAGTCTCCCTGCGCCATCATATCCACCAATAGCATACAGCTTAGAGCCCAGGGCCACACAGCATAAATATCTTCGCTTCTTTTTCATTGCCTAAGTCATTGAAGTCCACCTTATCACAACCCGCACACCCGATTACCTATATATACATGAACTTACGGCTACAGCTCAACAGCTGGCCTCTGTAGCTCAGTTGGTTAGAGCGCTGCACCGGAATCGCAGGGCCGTAGGTTCAATTCCTACCAGAGGACCTTGTGCTGCATTTTTCGCAGTCGTTCCTGGTTAGGTCTTAAAATGTATATATTCTCACTTGGATTATAAACCCTAACATTCTAATATTAATTCCACCAAGTGAAGTGCAAGAATCTAAGAAACTTGAAACACTCTTCTCGCATTTTGCAGGAATTAAATCCTGGTCAGGAAGGTGAAAGCGTTTTGAATGTTTTTCACAGGCTGTATACACACGTAAAAATAGCACAACTTGTCAACAAGATGTGTTCGTAACAGGCTTGTGGCAAGCTTGTCAACAAATTGTAATTTGTAATTAACAATGCTGTTATTTCATCAAATTGCTACAAGGTTGTCACTCACAACTTGTTGACAAATTGTTGAATTGCAGCACAATAACATTTTGTTGGAACAACTTGTAACAAATCTGTTGAGCTCAACAATCCTGTAGCAACTTGTCACCAAGCTGGGAATTAACAAGCAATGCAAACACATCCTGTTGACAAGTTGTTGAAACAGCATTGCTACAAGTCTGCTGCAGGTTTGTTACAAATTGTGCGTTTTTACGTGATATAATCGTTCACTGAAAGGTCCCGATGGGGAGTGAGCATGATGTATGTATGTTACATAACTTGCAGGGTTATACCAGATCATCCTCCCACCCACCCCTCCCTACTTACCTGAACAAAAGTGCTCTGGTTTGTCCTGGAATCAAATCTCTCCACAACATCGACAGGTGTTTGGGCATCTCCAAACCCTCCCAAGATATACAACACTTGATCCGTGCCTAACCTAGCGCGTGTTCGCTCGTTCTGCATCTCCATGCGACACTCCGGTCTGAGGTGGTACTTCTTCGCTTCATCTACCAAATCTCGGCATGCGAAACTTCGGTGGATCAGAACCTAGGTAAGAGCGGTTGGTAAGAGCGCTGCATCTGAATCTCAGGGCTGCAGGTTCAATTCTATTAATAGCAAGAGTTTAGTTTTTAAATTCAAAAACTCATTAATGGAGAGTTCAATTTTTTCCCTGTGTTAATACATACCTCGTTATCAATGACATCAGTGAGATAAAGTGGCGTAAGCAAAGACAGTCGGACATTCTCAAGCAAGCTTGGTAAATATTCTTTACGATCTTCTGTATTGTGTTTAATCCACATCATAACTGCTTCGAAAACCACTTCCTCTGAAGGTACCTTGGGAAAAAACAACTAGTTAAAAACACTTCAATGTTATGCAAAAGAGCAACAAACACTGAATGAGGCTCTGAGCAATGGATCATTCCACCAGAAAGCAATAAATCATCCATACCTCTCCCACAGAGGAAATTGGAAGTTCCTCTCCTACAGAGGAAATTGGATGTTAACCCCCCTCCCCCACCCCTTACAGATGTCCTAATTGTCTGAAACAAATTTTTCTGCCCTGCCCCTCTGGACGGCAGAAATTTCCTCCTCGAAGGAAGTGTGGATCTTTTCTGAAGCAATCCAACAGATTATTAAATGATGCCTTGGAATTCCAATTATATGAATTTCTATTGGAAATTGGCCAAAATTCCAATTGGAATTAAGATTTTGTTATTGGAATCCACTGAACTTTGGACAGAAAAGCTCATTCCAACTGGAAATTGGTTCAAATTCCAATTGGGATTCTAATTGGATTTTTTTGGACCTTTGGCTTGCCTCTTTGGGAAATCAACTTCCCAGAAACCTTTCAGCTTGACCATGCAGTGTGGAGTAACATATCATCGCAAATAATTTCACCATATAATACACCACAATCACTACACAAATGCCATACCGTAATATTGTCATTCTGAATCAATTCTTTAACTTCGTTACACTCAAGTTGTAGGAATTCCTCACACTGTATTACATCAACAAAATGTTTGTGTATAAATTTCTCTGCAGCTTGTTGCAGTGACCCGCAGTGATGTGTCTCTGCAAAGCTCTTCACGCCAAGACAATTGGCGGGATCTAGTTGATTTCTCAAAAACTCAGAACACGCCTTCTTTGCTCCTAGGAGTTAATTAAACAAAATAAGATACAATGGGCTGCAGTTCACTTGATGTAGTGACTCTTAATTCTCATTCTAAAGGAAGGCAGAGACTTTGCCAAATATTGGACTTTCTTTAGTTAATGCTTTTCTAAGGGTCTACTAAGCATGCATGTTTTCCACCAGACAAATTTTTTCGTGTGAAGCAAATTTTTCCCTTGAAAAAGTTGATTCACACAAACAAATTCGCCTTGTGGAAAATGGGCTTAAATAGCAGACAATTGTAGTTTTGTCAAGAAAAATGTGTCATGTGCAAATGGTTATATTGTAATACAAACATAAAATCTTGTATTAACGCATTAAACTCCTAATTGAGCCCAAATGCTCGGCCAACTTTATTATTTTACTCTGTCTAATGCCAGACAATTTAATTTGTTAGGCAGAGAGTCTTGTGCATGGGAGTATAATACCACCACAACATTGATAATACTGTAAATGTACACTTAATTCTCATTAAGTTACATGCACCCTGATGTACCCTAATTTATTATTTTACTCGATCTGTCTAATGCCAGACGATATTGCTAGTCAACGGGAGAGTGCTGCCACTCAATGGGTTAAATCCTTCTATAAATAAAAAAACTAATCCCTAATTAATTACCATTTAACTGTAGTAAACACGCTGCCGGCAGTAATGCCTGCACATTTTCAACACTAACTTTAACTTTCTCCGTATAAATAAAATCCAAGAGGATTTCCATTGTATCTGCTGACAAACCCTGAATCTCAATTTTCTTCTGCTCTTTACAACTCTCACTCATACCGCTCGTAAACATCGCTTCAAAGTAGTCGCTACATGCCGCCAGGATGACACGATGGATGGGAAAGTCGCGATCTTCAACAAAAAGGATGGCATCGCATAGTAGGTTTCGCTTCCTCAAAGTGTTGATAGAACTCAGGATTTCAGTAGAGTGACCTTCAGATGGAAAGTCGTGGACTTCACTTGAACCCATTGTTAATGCTTCATAACTAGATTAAATGAATGAAACTTTTTTCTTTATTGCAGGCTATTGCCCAATTGATAGGGGATCACTGTGGTACCTACAATTTAACATCCTTATCCGAGCAGATGTGGAAATCTAACCATTTCCTGATGTCAATGTAAAGGTAGCTCTTTCTCCTCAGTTATTTTAAGACCTTGAGTAGAGGTCCAACCAAGGATTGAACTCGGGTCTCCCAACTTGAAAGGCAAGCATGGTGACCACAACACCTGTGACATGTACTGGTCACCTTGTTTGTTTCTGAGATGTCAGTACTAACCCTGGGGATGTGCCAGATCCGGATACTGATATCCAGCAAAACATAGACATGACAACGGCAGTATCTGGTTAAAATTTGTCAGATATTTCATATGATGCCTAAAATACATATGATGCCTACAATAAGCGGACGGTTTTTTAAAATATGGAATGTTACAGTTGTGCTATCGTAACCATTGCCAAAGTGTGCGCGACAAAGCTCCCGGAAACGCACCTCCCGGAAACGCACCTGAGCTATCGTATACAATGTAAAGCAGACAATTTTTTATGCGTTTCTGACTAATAAATTATGTCGAATAAGAAAAAGAAACGAACATCTAGCATGTTTGATTTCGACAACGTTAAAGCGAGCGTCCAAGAGAAAGCATGCCGAACTCATCGCGTGCATCAGGTATTAAACGACCTTCGCAACGTTAACATTAATGATATTGTGTAAACCCAGAAATCATTTCCCACGCTCATTCTTTGATAAGAAAGTTACTTTCCGAGCAAAGAATGAGTGCGGAAAATGACGTACTACATTAATATGTAGTCTGCAAACCTAGACGTTTATGCTTGGAATATTTTATAATGGAATATTTTATGACAAAATGTTATTGACATATTTTCCAAGTACCATCAGTATCCAGTTATCGATCCAGCAAGTTGTGCCAAAACAATGCCCCCCCCCCACCCCCCCCCAGAAAATGTACAGCTGTTTCAAAATATTAAAAACAGTTGTTTTCAAAACATAAAGAGACAACTTAGTTCATACACACAATTTATTTTCTCAAATTCTTGCAAATTACCAGCGGAAATTTGGGATGATGAATATCAAACATACACAATTACAAAATGAACAAGCAACATAATTTTTAACTTTTATACCGTGTCAAAAATACACTTGAATATAGAAATCCATCATGTTGATGTTTTCTTTACCTTGCAGCCAGAACACAGCCACTTTCACATATTTTTTCCAGCTACATAGATGAAGATTTTAAGTCTAGAATATTGATAAATTCATTTACGTAAAATGGTAAAGTGACTCTTCAAAGGAATCAAAGGTAAACAAATAGCCAAGTGACCTGGCCTTTTACTACTTTTTACGAGATTTCGTAATTAGCATAAATTATTATATTGAAATTTATTTTCAAAGCTTTTCGAATTTAAATTTATTTTTAAATCGAAATTTATTTTCAAATTGAAATCTATTGCAATTTATTATCAAATTTAATACAATTCTAAAACTCTATCAATCCTAAACAATTCTTCCTAGAGATCCAGTAAGGATCATCTCTTATTGATCCTTACTGTGCCCCTCCCAAAAAATTAAAAGATTTTTTGCAAATACACGTCCATGTTTCTGAAGGATTTGTAAGAAATGTTTGAGGGTCATTTAAAATAAAATAAAATAAAAGTTTTTGACAAAGACAGGTGCACGTTAACTTACTGGTATTTTGTTTCCAAAATGTTATTTTTGTTGTTGCGGAAACGAAGTCTTCCGATATGTACGTTTTGCGCACTTTCTCGCTGTCGGAGAAAATTGTTACCGCAAGATTGGTGACGCATCGTAAGCACAACAAAACTCAAAAGAGAACAACGTTTTACAATTTTTATTACGACAAAAAATACGCATATTCGAAACGACAAACACTTAAAAATTTTAAAATGTAGAGCTACCTTATTGATTGTATATTCTAACCTATTTCTTCCACAAGAAACATCGTTTATTCAAGGCTCAGGCTAACGATAAACTAGGCTATAAAACCCGGCCAGGGTTTCACATATATTGGTATTTTTAGACAATTTTTCTTTTCATATACAGGTACTTTAGGAACAGATCATTATTTATGGCGGGGGCGAAGAGAAAAGTGTTGGGTAAACAAAATTTTGAGTAAGTAAAAGGTTGGGTAAATGAAAAACAAAACAACTCAAGGGTTGGGTAATAAAAATTATTGTCATTTCAAAAGCATGACTCACTCAAATATTGACGACTAAAAAGCAATGTCAACAGTCATATGTCAATACAATATGTAAATCAATCAATCAATCAGAGTCACTACCTTGATCATTTCCCAATTTGTCAGGAGGCATACGGTGTCTCCAAAGAAAGTACATGTGCAGACAACATGAAACTTTAGACTGCAGAAAATTGCAAAAGTAGTTATCAAACTCATGTCACAGAAGTGGTAAAAGATATGTGTGACAACTTAATGGTATCCTTTTGTAAAGTTTTTGGCCAGATGTGGGTATTCATTTTTTAATTGACATTTGAGGTTGGGTAATTTTTTTTACTTTTTAATGGTTGAATCAGCAAAAATTTTACCACGAAGAACATCTCTCTTCGCCGTCACCCTCCACACACACACACACCATAAATAACCCCCCTGGCTAGGCCTAGGTATCCACGAGGTATCTACATTTTTAAAACTTAACTTTACAACTGGACACAAAAATAATCAAACATTAAAAATGCACAACAATTTCACGGGTCCTGAAACAGGCTGTGCGGGTAAAGGCAAATGCCAGGTTATAACGAGAGACGAAGCTCTTGGGAAGGCTCGCGGGTCGACTTGGAGGATGAGGCCATTCACGTGGGACACTAGGGCCGACTGAAAACCATACGATAGGCTTTCTACGTCGCTTTGGCAACAATCTTTAGCGTCTCCTATACAAGACAACGATGTATGATTTGAAAATATTACCACGATTCATACTGCACACGCAAACATCTCGTATCTTGTACACACGTAAAAACGCACAAGTTGTTACAGGTCTGTAAACAAGTTGTTACAAATCTGTTCACAAGCTGTCGACAAGTTGTGTTCGCACTGCTTGTTCCCAGTTGTTGGAACAAGTTTGTAACAAGCTGTTAACAACTTGTAACAAGTTTGATGACATGATCAGACTTGTTACAAGACTGTTCTAACAAGTCTGTTACAATCATAATATAGCAAGAATGTTACAAGGTTGATGACGCAAGGTTGTAACAATATTGTTATATTATGACTGTATTGGACGTGTTGGAACAACCTTGCAACAAGTCTGATAATATCAACAAAGTTGTTACAAGATGTTAACAGCTTGTGAGAATTTTACGTGTGTATAGCAAGTCTGCCCACAAACCGTTAACAAGTTGTGTTCGCACTGCTTGTCCCAAGTTGTCAACAAGTATGGAACAACTTGTTAACAATTGTAACAACCTTATTGATATTATCAGACTTGTTGCAAGGTCGTTCCAACAAGTCCGATACAGTCATGATATAACATTATTGTTACAACCTAGTATCGTCAAACTTGTAACATTCTTGTTGTTATATCATGACTGTATCAGACGTGTTAGAACAGTCTTGCAACAAGTCTGATAATGCCATCAAGCTTGTTACAAGTTGTTAACAGCTTGCTACAACAACTGGGAACAAGCAGTGCGAACACAACTTGTCGACAGCTTGTGAAAAGATTTGTAACAACTTGTTTGCAGACCTGTAACAACTTGTGCGTTTTTACGTGTGCAGAGGGGGTCGTTCTGAGCCCTAATATTTCATGGGAGCCTTAAAATAGACCCTACATGTACTTACTTATTCATAAAGAATCCTTGCTCAGCTTCACGATACCTCGTCGGTTTTGGTTTGTTCTCACGGCGACCATGGTAGCGGTTGCCAGGCGACGATTGACGGGGTTTCGCCATCAGCTCTGAAGGAAGATATGAACAACATGTTTAGATATAGAGATACCCAAAATCTAATGTAGCAGTACCATACAGTGGCCACGATGCAATGCTCTGACCAGTGGCGAAAGCTAGCCATAGCAATAGGTCAAGCTACAGTAAAAGCCCGCATATAAGAACCTAGATTTTCCATGCTTACCAGGAAATTAGGCTAAACAGGTTCTCAAATAGGTTCTGAGCCGAAAGTGGTTATTTTTACCGCACGTAATACAAATATATACAAATTTATACAAAACTTCACAGGGCTATATTTTGTTCATTTTACAACATTTAGCAACCAATCTTTGCAATTTTAATAATTCTAAGACGCTCTTTCTAGCTTTCTGGGGCCGGTTGTACGAAGGTCGGATAGGCGCTATCCACCGGATAGTGATTTTTTCAACCTTTGTAAAATGCTCGAAAAACTGTGAAACTGCGGATATAGACGACACAAGAAGTCTAAAAAAAACATTTAACTTATAAATACTAAACTTTAATACGAGTTATACCAATCAACGACTGATTTAACAAAGCTTGAAAAAATCACTATCCGGTGGATAGCGCGAGGTTCGATTCCTCCCACAATCATATTTCGTGTCAGAGCCACTTTAAAATTCCTACCATTATACGTCTCTTCTTCCTGCCTCTGATTATAATCTAGCACCAGTCTCTTGACTTCTTCCTGCTCGGCCTGTTCCTCTTGTTGCTTCTCGCGAATGTTCGCCGCAAGATCGGAACTGATCGGAACCTTGAGATCACGCAGTTGTTGTCGGTTTCCCTTCTTCAACATCACCATAAAATTGACGCGATTTCCTTCCTCGTTCCCAGGCTTCTTCTTGCCCAGCTGCATCGGCACGGCCACGTCAAATGACGGCACCTTGACGTTTTCTGTGCGCCGACTTTGGTAGTCGTCAACGATCAATTTTTGAAATTCATTTAAGAAATCCGTGTCCTCGTCACACGGCACTAGTTTTGGACCACCTATGCCTTTCACCTACGAGATAATGAACAAGCGTCTATTACACATGTAAAAATCTCACAACTTGTTAACAAGATGTGTTCGCAACAGGCTTGTAGCAAGCATGTCAACAAGTTGTAACAATGCTGTTATTTTATCAAGTTGCTACAAGCCTGTCGACCACATCTTGTTGACAACTTGCTACGAGGTCGTTGAACTTAACAGACTTGTTACCATGGGCGTACCGGAAGGAAAAAATTAGGGGGGCGGAAAGAAAATTGCCCAACTTTTCGGGATTCTGCCCGACTACTACCAAAAAATTTTTTCCGGAAAATTTATTTTGGCGACCCCCCCCCCCCCCCCCCCCCCCCCCCCC
>CACRXK020003933.1:0-33875 GCA_902702795.2 Paramuricea clavata | reverse complement strand
GAAGAGTAAATTCCAAGTTTTGAAGAGTAAATTCGATATTTTGAAGAGTAAATTATAAGTTTTGAAGAGAAAATTCTAAGTTTGAAGAGTAAATTCCAAGATTTGAAGAGTAAATTCCATATTTTGAAGAGTAAATTCTAAGTTTTGAAGAGAAAATTCTTTGAAAAGTAAATTCCAAGTTTTGAAGAGTAAATTCGATATTTTGAAGAGTAAATTCTAAGTTTTGAAGAGAAAATTCTAAGTTTGAAGAGTAAATTCGATATTTTGAAGAGTAAATTCTAAGTTTTGAAGAGAAAATTCTAAGTTTGAAGAATAAATTCCAATATTTGAAGAGTAAATTCGATTTGTAGAGTAAATTCTAAGTTTTGAAGAGTAAATTCTATGTTTCGAAGAGTAAATTCTAATATTTGAAGAGAAAATTCTAAGTTTGAAGAGTAAATTCCAAGTTTTAAGAGAAAATTCGATATTTTGAAGAGTAAATTCTAAGTTTTGAAGAGTAAATTCTATGTTTCGATGAGTAAATTCTAATATTTGAAGAGAAAATTCTAAGTTTGAAGTGTAAATTCCAAGTTTTGAAGAGTAAATTCCATGTTTCGAAGAGAAAATTCGATATTTTGAAGAGTAAATTCTAAGTTTTGAAGAGTAAATTCTATGTTTCGAAGAGTTAATTCTAATATTTGAAGAGAAAATTCTGAGTTTGAAAAGTAAATTCCAAGTTTTGAAGAGTAAATTCGATATTTTGAAGAGTAAATTCTAAGTTTTGAAGAGTAAATTCCAAGTTTTGAAGAGTAAATTCGATATTTTGAAGAGTAAATTCTAAGTTTTGAAGAGAAAATTCTATGTTTCGATGAGTAAATTCTAATATTTGAAGAGAAAATTCTAAGTTTGAAGTGTAAATTCCAAGTTTTGAAGAGTAAATTCGATATTTTGAAGAGTAAATTCTAAGTTTTGAAGAGTAAATTCTATGTTTCGAAGAGTAAATTCTAATATTTGAAGAGAAAATTCTAAGTTTGAAGAGCAAATTCCAAGTTTGGAGAGTAAACTCGATATTTTGAAGAGTAAATTCTAAGTTTTGAAGAGTAAATTATATGTTTTGAAGAGTAAATTCTAATATTTGAAGAGAAAATTCTAAGTTTGAAGAGTAAATTCCAAGTTTGGAGAGTAAACTCGATATTTTGAAGAGTAAATTCTAAGTTTTGAAGAGAAAATTCTAAGTTTGAAGAGTAAATTCCAAGATTTGAAGAGTAAATTCGATATTTTGAAGAGTAAATTCTAAGTTTTGAAGAGTAAATTCGATATTTTGAAGAGTAAATTCTAAGTTTTGAAGAGTAAATTCTATGTTTCGAAGAGTAAATTCTAATATTTGAAGAGAAAATTCTAAGTTTGAAGAGTAAATTCCAAGATTTGAAGAGTAAATTCGATATTTTGAAGAGTAAATTCTAAGTCTTGAAGAGAAAATTCTATGTTTCGAAGAGTAAATTCTTATATTTGAAGAGAAAATTCTAAGTTTGAAGAGTAAATTTCAAGATTTGAAGAGTTAATTCGATATTTTGAAGATTAAATTCTAAGTTTTGAAGAGTAAATTATATGTTTCGAAGAGTAAATTCTAATATTTGAAGAGAAAATTCTAAGTTTGAAGAGTAAATTCCAAGATTTGAAGAGTAAATTCGATATTTTGAAGAGTAAATTCTAAGTTTTGAAGAGTAAATTACTATGTTTCGAAGAGTAAATTCTAATATTTGAAGAGAAAATCTAAGTTTGAAGAGTAAATTCCAAGATTTGAAGAGTAAATTCGATATTTTGAAGAGTAAATTCTAAGTTTTGAAGAGTAAATTCTATGTTTCGAAGAGTAAATTCTAATATTTGAAGTGAAAATTCTGAGTTTGAAGAGCAAATTCCAAGATTTGAAGAGTAAATTCGATATTTTGAAGAGTAAATTCCAAGTTTTGAAGAGTAAATTCGATATTTTGAAGAGTAAATTCTAAGTTTTGAAGAGAAAATTCTAAGTTTGAAGAGTAAATCCCAAGATTCGAAGAGTAAATTCGATATTTTGAAGAGTAAATTCTAAGTTTTGAAGAGTAAATTCTATGTTTCGAAGAGTAAATTCTAATATTTGAAGAGAAAATTCTAAGTTTGAAGAGTAAATTCCAAGATTTGAAGAGTAAATTCGATATTTTGAAGAGTAAATTCCAAGTTTTGAAGAGCAAATTCGATATTTTGAAGAGGAAATTCTAAATTTTGAAGAAAAAATTCTAAGTTTGAAGAGTAAATTCTAAGATTTGAAGTGTAAATTCGATATTTTGAAGAGTAAATTGTAAGTTTTGAAGAGTAAATTCTATGTTTCGAAGAGTAAATTCTAATATTTGAAGAGAAAATTCTAAGTTTGAAGAGTAAATTCCAAGATTTGAAGAGTAAATTCGATATTTTGAAGAGTAAATTCTAAGTTTTGAAGAGAAAATTATATGTTTCGAAGAGTAAATTCTAATATTTGAAGAGAAAATTCTAAGTTTGAAGGGTAAATTCCAAGTTTTGAAGAGTAAATTTCGATATTTTGAAGAGTAAATTCTAAGTTTTGAAGAGAAAATTCTAAGTTGAAGAGTAATTAAATACCAAGATTTGAAGAGTAAATTCGATATTTTGAAGAGTAAATTCTAAGTTTTGAAGAGTAAATTACCAGATTTGAAGAGTTAATTCGATATTTTGAAGAGTAAATTCTAAGTTTTGAAGACTAAATTATATCTTTGAAGAGTAAATTCTAATATTTGAAGAGAAAATTCTAAGTTTGAACAGTAAATTCCAAAATTGGAAGAGTAAATCCGATATTTTGAAGAGTAAATTCTAAGTTTTGAAGAGTAAATTCTATGTTTCGAAGAGTAAATTCTAATATTTGAAGAGAAAATTCTAAGTTTGAAGAGTAAATTCCAAGATTTGAAGAGTAAATTCGATATTTTGAAGAGTAAATTCCAAGTTTTGAAGAGTAAATTCGATATTTTGAAGAGTAAATTCTAAGTTTTGAAGAAAACATTCTAAGTTTGAA
The DNA here is from genome assembly GCA_902702795.2 of Paramuricea clavata. Classification (NCBI taxonomy): domain Eukaryota; kingdom Metazoa; phylum Cnidaria; class Anthozoa; order Malacalcyonacea; family Plexauridae; genus Paramuricea; species Paramuricea clavata. The sequence continues at coordinate 30,838 of CACRXK020003933.1, read as the reverse complement.
GAGTAAATTCCAAGATTTGAAGAGTAACTGCCGGTTTAGTTTAGTTTAGTTTAATTAATTCGCCAGTAAATTACAATAACATACATATATAACAAGTTACAAGTTTACTAAACAGACGACTGGCAGGAGTTAGATACAGGACTAATGTCCCAGTTGCCATCCTACCCCTATACATCAATACAATACACTAAGAAATATTCACGCAGGTAAGCAATACGTAGCTAATTTATCGAAGTATAGGTTAGTGATTTTAGTCTTAAATAAAGTAATTGAATTACAAGATTTTAAATTAGAAGGTAACGTATTCCAGAGTTCTGTAGCCCTAATGAAAAACGACTTTCTATAATAGTCTTGTTTGTGCTTAATAATCAAGTTGTAGTTATTTGGGTCGTAATTACGTGTCCGATAGCAATAAACGTAAGTGTTCAGGTATTTATTCACGTCCATAGTTATTAGCCCATTTCTGGACTTAAACAATAAAGTTAAATCCGAAATCTCTCTTCTGAATTCCAGTGGAAAAAGGCGTAGTTTCTGCAGCCTCAACGGATATGACATATCTTTTGGGTAATTAAGAATAAACCGCGTAGCTCTTCGCTGAACATTTTCGATAAGTAAACGATGTTTACCTGTGTAAGGAGACCAAAGACTACTACAATACTCAAGCTTTGGTCTAACAACAGTACAATACAGAAGCTTCCGGGTGTTTGTGTCCTTGATATCCCCACACAATCTTTTAACAAGACCAAGGGTTCTGTTAGCTTTAGAGACAATCTCTTCGATGTGTTTAGACCATGAAAGGTTGTTGGTGATAGTAATTCCAAGGTCCAGTATGTTAGCAACATTTTCTAATTGGTTACCTGCCAGATAGTAGTTTTTACCCGTTAAGTGATGTTCTGTAGGTAATTTCTTCCTTGAAAAATGTACTGCTTTACATTTACTAACATTGAATGCCATTGCCCAGTTTTCGCCCCAGTGACTGAGGCTGTCGAGATCTTTCTGAAGGGAAACACTGTCGTTAGGCAAATAGATAGGGCGGAAAAGTTTGGAGTCGTCCGCATAAAGAGCAATTGATGAATTGTTTTCTAAATAGGTGGGTAGATCGTTAATGTATATTAAGAAAAGAAGCGGCCCAAGGATAGACCCCTGCGGGACGCCCGATGTAACAGGGAGCCAGTCAGAAGAATGTCCGTTGATAACCACTCGTTGATGTCTTTCCGATAAGTAACTGCCAAACCATGAGAGGGTAGGATCAGAAATACCATACGATTTAAGTTTTAATAAAAGCAGATTGTGTGGTACCTTATCGAACGCTTTGCTAAAGTCCAGGTAAATTGCATCTACTTCTTGACCACTAGCAATACATTCCAGAATTTGATGGTATACTACCAACAACTGCGTATTCGTGGACCGCCCTCTCAGGAAACCATGTTAGAGATAATGGAACATAGAGTGTAGATGTTCATAACAGTGATTGTAAACACACCGCTCTAAAACTTTCGATAACGTATCGAGTAAAGAGATAGGTCTATAGTTCGATGGAATTGTCGGATCATTCTTTTTAAAGATGGCAGTAATGTTAGCAAGTTTCCATCGTTTAGGCATTATGCCTTCTGATAGTGAAAGATTGAAAAGACGGCAAATTGAAGGTGCAATTTCATCAGCAACGTTTAACAGAATTCTATTTGGCAAATTATCTGGACCGCTAGCTTTGTTTGCGTCCAAGCTATGGAGCACCTCAGACACTTCGTAAACTGTTAACTGAATATTACTAAGCTGCTTTTCTGGTATGTTGATTGGAGAAAAATCAGGAGGTTCATTAGTGCCGAAATTGAGAACAGAGTGAAAGAAACGATTTAACATATTGGCCATACCAACAGGGTCAGAGACAAAATTTTGTTCATCTCTCAGAAAATTTGGTTGTTGATTAGTCTTTGTAATTCTCTTTATATATGACCAAAATCTTTTGGGGTTTTCGAACACAGAGTCCCTCATTTTTGAAGCATGTTCTTTCTTCTTTTTACTAATCAATTGTTTAGACTGGATCCTTAAAAGTTTATACTTTTCGAGATCGCTGAGTGATTGAGATTTTAAGGCCTTCCGTCTCTGGATGTTTTTCTCTCTCAATAATTGTCGCAGCTCTGTATCCATCCATGAGGGATCATTAGCATTATTTATGGTGAGTTTGGGTACATTGTCATTGACAATTGACATAAACATATCATACCAATTTGAAAGCGATTGTTCTACATCACTGATCACAAAGCACAAATCCCAAGGCGCACGTGTCAACATTTCTTTAAGTCCCGTCCAATTTGCATTTCTTAGATTGTATATAATTCGCTTCACTTTTGGTAGTTTTTTAATTTGAAGGTCAATCTGAACGCTTATATGTTTATGATCCGTTTCGAGAATATCTTCAAAACCCTGAACGTTAACTATTTTGTCTGGGACGTTAGTTAGAAGCAAGTCCAAAATATTATCTTCTCTCGTCGGGAAATCAACTAACTGATACAAAAAGTTATCCTCTTTTCATCCCAGTCCAATTTATCTTTGCAAAGCAACTGAAAAATGGTTTTGATTTTGGCAGTGACTGGAGCAATGAAACCTAATGGGTCGAAAATAGAAGCAGAAATGCTCAACATATTCCTTTTCGTGTGTTTAACAGTGGCACATTTTGAAATCAAATCGTCGAAACGAAAAACGTTTTCGTTACCACAACTAGCTTTTACCTAAAACAACTTGATGCTCGCCAGTGATGTTTGGTGACGTTGCCTCAAAATAACTCATGTCATTATCTTTATCTAGTAAATTGTTGTCTCCGTTTTCCCTTGACGCAATGTACCCTGCTAATTCTTTGTCATTGGTGACCCATTTGCGCAAATTAAAACCGGCTTCAGATAAAATTGCCTTACTTCTATCATATAGGGTTTTACCCTCCTCAAGTTTATTACAGCCACTGACCAAATCATCAACATAAAGATCATCTATGACTCGCTGTGCTATTTCTCTTTCTTTCTCTAAGTAATTACTGAGGTGATGTCGTATGGTCCCATTCAATAAAAATGGACTACTCGTAATTCCGAAAACTACTCTTAAAAACCTGTAAATTACTACCTGCTCATCCTCAGCTTGCAAATCATACCACAAAAATCTAAGGTAGTCTCTATGCTGTACATCTATACCAACATTTAGAAAAGCTTGTTTTATGTCAGCTAATACCCCAATCTTATTCAATCTAAACCTAAGTAAAATATCAAAAATCTTAGCTATCAGGTTAGGACCTGAATAAAGGCATTCATTTAAAGAAGGACCACTGACTTTACATGAGGCATCAAATACTGCACGTATTTTGGTAGTCTGTTTATCATTACGTATAACCGGCCTATGGGGAAGGTAGTGTACTTGCCCTGTTTCCCTTGCAACCTCAGCTGATGGAACACGCTCTATTATACCGTTTTCTTCATACTCCGAGAATATTTGATTGTATTCATGCAAAATGTTACTCACAGCCAACTTATTCTTTAGTGATTTAAGCCGTCCTTCACAAACCGTAAAATTGTCAGGGAGCACCTCATGATCAGGTTTAAATGGTAATTTTGTGATGTACCTAGTTCCGTCATGAATAATGTCATTTTCAAATTGGTCAACAACACTGTCAGTTTTAGTGCCTATGCTCTCCACATTCCAAAACTTATCCAGTTCTTGCCATAAGCTTATGTCTGACTCTGACTGCTCCACCGAAGCACGTAGCAAATGTGTTTCAAAACAATGCATATCTGATGCACTTGAGCCAATTCGACCACTAAGTACCCATCCCACTCTAGTTTTACATGCAACAGGGCCTAATTTACTTCTTATAACCTTACCAGTCATAAAGACATGGTAAAAATCGATGCCAATCAAAATGCCGACTGGAAGATTTTGGTGTTGCTTGTGCTCAAAGTCAGCAAATTCCAACCCTGCAAATTCCGGTAATTCATGCACACTTGACAGGGGCTGATGTGTCAGCGGACTACATATGGTTGGGACACATAGGGCTTCTACAAATGTAAATCTAGCATCACCTTTATTTCTAACCTTAAGTTGAACTATATCAAGTTCCTGTACCTCACTATTCTCAGCCTGCCCAAAGGTTTTGATTACAACTTTCTCCACTCTAATTGCCTTCAATTTCAGTGTACTTCTAACCTTGTCAGATATATATGACCTCTGACTACCGCTGTCAAATAAAATTCTAGTCTGGACTTGCACATTGTCATCTGTAGGTAATATATCCGCTCTAGCTGTCTGCAATAGTATACCGCTTTTATCACAGTTAGCATGTACTACAAAACCCTTGTTATCATTAGTTGTTGCATTCTTATCTTCCTCCCGATTTATACCTGGGGGATCTGCTGGTGTATATTCGCATATGGATATATGGTGCTTGCCAGTCTTACACTTCCTACATAAGTAATGGGACTTACAATTTTTGGCAATATGTCCAGTATCTAAGCATATAAAACACCGCTTGTTTCTACGGAGAATGGCCTTTCGGGATTGGCAATTCGAAACACTACTGCATTTGGATGATGAATGACCCTCCTTGCCACAATAAACGCATGCAACCTTATTGGTCTGACCAAACAACCCACTAGTAGTATAATATGCCCCCTTCCTTTGGGATTCTTTCTGGATAGATCTATTCGAAGTGGATGCACTACAATTCTCTTGTGCTCGAAGCTCACTATTAAAATATTCCATGACTTTATCAAGTGTCCAGATCTCCTCGCCAAATTTTCTGGAAATAATCATGGTAATTTCGTCAGGCAATCTATCTTTTATGATTGGAATTAGCAATGAGCCGTACCCAGATGTGTCAAGTTTAAGGGATTTCAAATTTCTTACACAACTCTCTACATGATTATAAAGCATCCTTAGCTCTTTAATATTATCCCTAGATGCTATCTTACTGATCCTCAATAGTGACTCCATGTGAGCAGATATTAAGATTTGTTCATTTCCAAATCTGCCTTTCAAAATTTCTATTGCTTCCTGATAGTTTTCTGAGTTCAAAGTTAAACCTGATACAGCAGATAAACTTTCCCCTTTCAAACATCCCTTTAAGTAATTAAATTTGTCTATGTCACTTATACGTGTGTTACTATGAATTGCTACTTGGAATTGGTCCCAAAACCCTTGCCATGCCAGTGGGTCTCCTGAAAACTCTGGTAATTGCATTTTAGGTAATCTACAATGCACTGCGCTGCCCTGCGCCTGAACGTTATTACCATATGAAGCGCCTAAGGTATTTATTGGCTTCGTACTTTGATTAAACGCAGCTAGCCTTAAGTCTACTTTCGCCAAAACATGATAGCTGGGTTCTAACTCTTTCATATGTTCGACAACTGCAGCCTCTATTTCTTTTGGATCAAGCATGTTAATAATTTCATTATGAACAACAGCCAATTGTTCAAGAATACTCGAAACAGTATTTCTCAACCCCAAAAGTTTCGCTTGCTCACAGTCTTCAGAAGAAACATATTGGTCTAGTTCTTGTAAAAGAATTTTTAAATAAGCTGAAAGACCGGCGAGTCTACCTTTAGCTTTGCCTAAATCAGTCGCCATCCTATTAACCTACTATATACCGAGCACGAGGTCACTAGACAAGACGACAATTAAACAACAAATATACACTATAAACACAAACAATTACAACGCAAAATATACGCAAGTGTGAAAGAAAGCCTAAGGTTAATTTCAACCGAATAAATAAAGAAGTTACCTCTACCAAGACAACAGATCTGCAACCTTTCACCGAGAAGAACGAGGTTGCGAGAATGACACTTGAAGGGCACTATTAACAACAATGTTCGCTGCCGCCGTCTGAATATTTCACCGCCGTTATAGGCTTATAGTTCTTTAACCGATTAGATTGTTCAAGTGTCCCCTATCGGGCTCCATTTAAAAAGCAAGACCTTCTCTTGATTTTTATAAAGTTTTATTTAAAATTATGTGCGACATAAATTTGCACACCCGTGCGTCTCTCTCTGACATACAACACTGAGTTATTGTTCAACGTTCATTGTCCTGTCATGTGATCACTCACATGATTTGCGATGACCAATCAAAATGCAATACTGCTAATTTGCTAACATGAAGTACGAAACTGACCTAAAAATATTAATTTCTACAATAACTATAAGATCTTATTTAACCCATTAAGCACCAGGGCTCTCCCCTTTACGAGTAGAATAGGCGTTCGACAGAGTAGAGTAATAAAGTTCAAAATCATTTTGTTTGAATTACTTCACCTATCTATTTGTTTAAAATTATGTATGGTAGATTCTGTGGTATGAACACTTGCAAAATTACTCAAAAAATTTAAAATATGTGACATTATGTTGCCTTGACAACACTTGACACAATGTGAGCCTGTGTTCAGTGCTGGCTAATAGTTCATGTTAAATCAATGTTTGGAAAATATAGGCTAGGGGTTGCTGCATGCATTTATTTCTAGTTAAATATTAATTGGACATACTCATGTCACTAGTGGTATTCATTATATCTTGGTCAGACAAAACAAATTCCATATTTAAGAAGTTTGGCAACCCACAAGTTAAAATAGACATGAGTTTACACACCCCAAAACAATACTTTCCTAAAATGACAGCTTTCCTTCATCATTTAATTTTATAACTGGACTTAGCTGATCTGTTCTTGTAATTTTTATATTTTTAGACTTTTCGTTATTCAAGTTTGAAACGAGACCAAGACTGGTAGCGTTTAATTTTGACAATTTAAGAGAACGTAGTTCTGCATTACCGTTTTTCTCTGTATCTCATCCTTAATAAGCCTACCATTTTAAATTTCAAATTGCCTCTTTCTTTCCTCCATTCTATATATCCTACACAACATCTTCGCACCCACACATCGTGTTTAGAACTGAAGTTCCAGACCATGGAAATGCTCTGCCAACAGCCCTGCGGGTTCCCAAAGAGTGTATAGCCCCTGTATATCATAGTACAAACCATAGAAATAAAATTAAAACAATATATTTCATTTCAAATGCTTTTTTTTGCATTAATGTACAATAACTAGGGAATTTTATGTAAAGTGCAATTCTACATTCTCTTCGATTGACTTGAATATGTTTATGGCTAGCATTTATTTGATGTACTACAACAAATCCACTAAGTTTCAATGGACATACATAGCATCTCCCTATTTGAAATAAGCCATAAGGCATTATATTTGATATTTTAATTAATATCTTAATTATTACAGAAATGATTGCACAAGTCATGCATTTTGACAAATGTTGATCTATATTTTCAATATTAACCCCATTAAGCACCAGCGTTCTCCTCTCAAGACAGAGTAAAAAAAATAAAATAGGTCGCAATGCGACTCAATGGGTTAACTATAAACACGGGCAAATAGGCCAGTTAACCCATTAAGCACCAGCGCCCTTACCTTGACAAGTAAAATCATCTGGTGTTAGACAGAGTAAAATAATAAATTAGGGCAGAATGCGACTCAATGTGTTAACAACACACATGGGCAGATAGGCCAGTTAACCTCATTAAGCACCAGTGCTCTCCCCTTAATGAGTGAAATCATCTGGCGTTAGACAGAGTAAAATAATAAATTAGGGCACAATGCAACTCAATGTGTTAACAACACACATGGGCAGATAGGCTATAGTTAACACATTAAGCGCCAGCGCTCTGCCCTTAATATTGTCCTGCGATAGGCAGAGTAAAATAATAAATTAGGCCGCATTAGGGCACAATGCGACTCAATGGGTTAACTATGTACACATGGGCAGATAGGCTAGTTAACACATTAACCGCCAGTGCTCTCCCCTTGATGAGTAAAATTGCTAGCATTAGATAGCCAGAGTAAAATAATAAATACTTAGTGCGCATCAGGGCGCAATGCGACTCAGTGGGTTATTAACATCAACAATGTTTCAAATGTCAAATCTGCCATGCTCAATATAATCACAGATTCGACTATTAATTTGACATGTAAGTCAGATGTCCTGTATACAACAACATCAATATACAGTATACTATTAATTAATTAATCAATCAGCCACAAAATTGTCAATTGTGTATTATTCTCGGCCTAAAAGCTAAACCTATTAATCCTAGATTGGTGTTTAGTTTGGCTTTTGCTGCTACTGAAACGACTTTTATATAATTATGTGATTACAGCTCGGAATTACAGTGGGTTCTGCATTTTAAGATTTTCTCTGGATTCGATGTTTCACTATTTAGTATCGAGTAAAATCAACAAATAATTATGGGTCAAACGAGGATGAGAGTATTTTAAAGTTGAAACATAGTTGCAGAACACTCATCAAAGCTTTAATAATATTTTATCATCTTTTATCATTAGCTTTAATAATAGTTCATCTGGAACTTGAAATGTCCTTTGTGTATTGATAAGCAATTCATGCATGACTTTCATCCTGATTTGACAGAGGCTATATAAATATAAAATACCAGTTTAAAAACTTACATTATCAAATGAACCAGTGTTGCCAGTATGCCTGATTCAGGAGATGATTCTTGATTGGGCAAAGTTAAACTAGACTGGGCTGCTAGCAAGTGATATGTCGCAGGATTTGAGCTAGTAGTGAACTGGATATTTCAATGTTGTGTGCACTTTTTTCATCGTCGCTGTACTTTCAACTAGAACCTACATATACAAAAAATAAATAATCTTACATTCGTATCGTAAACGTGAAGCTATAAGAACATATTTTGAATAATTGATGTCCGCTGTCGTGATTTGGCCATCAGCAAACAACAGTCGTCGACACGAAGGTGAAGAAAGTAAATAACGTTTGCCAGAATTAGGCTAGTACAGCACGAGACGTTTCTTGAACGTATTTTCCTAATAAATTGTTTATTTGTTCAAAATATACTGCAACGAACGAGGTTTTACGCTTGTATTTTATCCGTATCCCTCGTCGAAGCAAATCCCAACGGCCAACGTTCGATAATGGCGCCAAAAGTTAGTACGCATGTTCGAGAATGATCGCAAACCCGATTGCTTACGGGCGCGTGCATTCTCGTTCCCAGTTCCCGCGATCATTAATATTAATATTACACCTAGGCCTTATTCTATGATTACACGTTCAATTCTCGTGATTAATTTTTACAAATACCGTATTTATATTTACGATAATATTACTAAAAATCTGGAAAACAAATTTCAATACCCTACAAAATGAAACATCAAATCTCACCTTGTATAAATTAATCCAAAAAACGTCCTCTTCTTTTTCTTTGCGAGCATGTGCATTCTTTAAGTTTTATGCGGAAGTTAATTTGATACGATCATACGACGGACGATCGACACAATTAAGAGTCGATTTGACGGAAGGGTCGATTTGACACAATATTAATAGTCGATATGACACAATTAAGAGTCGATATGACACAATTAAGAGTCGATTTGACAGAAGAGTCGAATTGACACATTTACGAGTCGATTTGACAGAAGGGTTGATTTGACACATTTAAGAGTCGATTTGACAAAAGGGTCAATTTGACACAATTAAGAGTCGATTTGACACAAGGGTGGATTTGACACATTTAAGAGTCGATTTGACAGAAGGGTCGATTTGACACAATTAAGAGTCGATTTGACAGAAGGGTCGTTTCGACAAAAGGGTAGATTTCATTCCAGGGTCGATTTGACCTATGCGAGAGTCGTTCCGCGATGGAGAGCCGAAACGAAGCTCATAGGGGCCAATGTGTTGATCAAAAGCGGGCCCCTTTATGTGGGGCCAAAACAAACCCGGACGTGAGAGTCGTTTTGGTCTGTGGGGCCATATTGGCAATTGATGGGGCTAAATTGGAAAATGATGGGTCCGTTACGGCAAAGGGTAGGGCCAATTTGGCTTTCCTCCATACCTAAAATGGCTCCGTCGGTGCCGATCCAGCTCTCCAATGCCAAAATGGCTTTCACATAGGGCCAAAACAGCTTTGGCCCCAAAAGGGCTGAAACGGAATTTGGGGTCGATTTGGCCCTTTTTAATTTACAGTGTGGGTATCTGTAGAGGACAACGTTAATGCATGATGGCTTAGCTTTAAGCTAAGAACACAAAACGCTTTTAAAGATAGAAATATTACAAGTTATTTAGATCTATAAATTCAGTCACATAGTATAAAATTAGTCAGAGTAAAGGCGGATCCCCACTAGACGATTTTTGAGACGATGTCTATGACGATCGTCATAAAAAATCGTGACGATTTAGAGACAAGTGGAGATGTACTAGCAGCAAGAAAAACAGCGCGGAATCTTATTGGTTGAAAATATGACGATCGTCAAGCGCTCGACGAAAAGTAGAACTAGTTTCTACTTTTCGTCGAGCGCCTGACGATTCTTGACGATTTCTTTCACGATCATTTATTTCCTACTGCGCATGTTCGTGGCGAATTTTTCAGACGATCGTCATAAAAATCGTCTAGTGGAGATCCGCCTTAACAACCGCATGCACTTTAGCGAACGATGGGCGAATAATTTGGGCGAATATGTTAATATGCACGCGTCTAATAAATAACAGGAAGTAATTAGCGGTAAAAGTAGACTTTTCAGTGGAAACGTTTGTTCGAAAAACAGAACAAATGAGTGGTTACTTCGTAAAAAACCTTTTCCTATGGTTTTTTCTTACATATATACACAGTATATATAATCGCTCATATAGTTGGGATACAGAAGCATGCATTACAGTAGATTTTTGTTTGTTTTCCTTTTGGAGTTGGATCAAAAAGGTGTTGCAGGTATTCAGATCCTGGAATGCTGTGAAATGGCTCTGCTGACAAATGCCCTGGGTACGAGGTTGGAATGAGCTAACATTTGCTAACTTTGCATAATTAATTTATTTTCAATTTCTAACGCTGGAAGAATGTGAATTCGATCACCAATTTTTATTTGACGAGTATGTGGCCATTTCTTATCGTTAGAATTTAAAAAAGGTATAGAAAGGGTGAATAACAGCTCTTTCGTCCTATGTAAAAATTGAATTGTTTAGCTAAGTTTATGATGCACGACAACCCGTAGCGTTATTTTGAGACGCCCTGTGGAAAATTGGTCGTATCTACTCACGTTCAATTGAATTGGCAATTAAAATTTGTCATTTAAAATATGTTATAGACTTCATTGAAAACTTGCGCGTATGTAAGAGGTTCGAGATAGTGTTAAATTTTGTTTTTAAAAACAATATATAATATTTTATATTTTCAGGTTTCAGGTCACGGTGGGCAATCCCTTTCTCGTGCAGATACTTCAAACCCAACGCGACGTCCAAGGAAGAATGAATAAATATCGAGCAATGCATGCGCATGGGCAATCTGATTGTTCGCAAACTGCCAAGAAATTGGCTAAGCTATGCACAGTGATGCCGTCGTTTCCGATTGGCGTAAAATCAAAATACACATATTCAAGCAACACAGCGTACTTGTCCAGACAAACTCCTTCAAACCTGACAACATTCGGGTGTTGCAACTTGCTAAGAAGTCGTGCTTCTTTAACCAGCGACTTCCTAGCTTCATTGTCAGACGCTAATAGCTTCTTCACAACAATCTTAGCTCCATTGTCCGGCAGCTTCGCGGTAAAAACAACCGCGAAACCACCTTCCCCAATTTCGTCTTTTTCAAGTAAAGAACTATACGAATAGTTGGGCAATCCTGACGTATCAACAGTTTCGCGAGTAGGTTGGCTTGTTTTCCCCAAACTGCCAAAAAAAAACATTTGGCTTCGCTTGCCTCACAAACACAACCGTGCTGTGGCAGTTAAAGATCGAAAGGAAGTTTCATGTCAAAGTCTATGCTGACAAAAGCTATATCGTATTACCTTAAATAGCCGTGCGCAAATATACAAAGTGGACATTGTCACATTGTCCTGTACTTCGCAAGCTTTGTGCTTTGCAAGAGCAATTTTCATAAGAATTACTCGGCATTTGGGGATTATATGCATGTCGCTGATGTAGACAATCCCTGTTTTAAAATTGACCTTTTTAAGCGGAAGTACAGATAAAAACTAATGTAACCTAGCGTTTGTAAACAGCCTATAAACTACTGGTTTCGTATATAGTTGGAAACTAATTGTTTGTGAGTTTAATACCAAATCATATATATTAATTAATTGGACATTTGACATCGGCAAAGCGGGTTTATATCGGAATCGTGCTGTCACAGTAATGAGTATTTCTCTCAACTTTAGTATTGTTTACATTTATAATTTAATCAGACTGAGAAAGAATGCGCCTCGATTACATCCGACGAAACAGTTGGACTTTTGTTAAAATACGACATTGGCAAGTACGTTAGTAAACCTTATGTATTAATATTTCTTCGTACGAGTTGTTTTATCGCGTTCAAATACTCACTCGATTACGCGATATTTGCGCAAATGAAATTGGACCCGAGTTTAAGCAGATGTCTAACGTATTTAATTAGAATTTTCAGCGTTACAAAGGTTCGAAAAACCCCGCATTTCCACAATTTAATATTTTATCATTTTTTCGACAATTTATTACGATTAATAATAGTCTTAATTACATTTCCTAAAAAACGCGGATTTGATCCCCCCCCCGTCCATCGGCTTGTCCCCCCCGTCCGTCCGTCCGTCCGCCATCCGTCCGTCCGTCCGCCATCCGTCCGTCCGTCCGTATCCGCGTTTTATCCTTACCCGCAACAGAAATTCAAACCGCTGCGTATACCGCGAATCTCGAAGTTCAGTTATCTTGGATAATTCTTTCTCTGCCAACTTCTGCCAATTAAAAAAGCCGGGTCAGGTATGTTGTATTACCAACTCACTTTTCTATCTAGTGAAATATATATTAAATGTTAAAAGTACAAATACTTAAACTTAATGAAGTTAACTTTTATTGTCCCTCTTGTGAATGTATATTACTAAGCATCATTGATACATAGTAGCTACTTCAGTTCTGGCGGTTGCTTAATTATTGATTTGTGCAAATTTTTGATTCCTTATAAGTTTAAGATTTATTGTTTATTAATTAAACATTTCAAATGATCGAAATGATTTCAAAACGTATGTCTTTGTTTCTTTCGATTTCATGAAACATTTGATCAGCTATGACATATCAATTAACTTAAATTAGTTAAATATCATCAATACGAGTTACTTTGAAATTCGGCGTTATCCCGTTATACTGTGTAGCATGAATTTGTTTGAGAAATGTGTTTAAAACGGTAGAACATATGGCCCAATATAAAATTGAACGTCGACTGCTACAAAGCTACGTACAGCTTACAGGATACAAAGGAACATTTTAAGACAAAAACGCATAGGCAGGCTTCTTGACTTACTAAATAATTCTCGATGTAAACAATTGAACATTGCGTTACATGTCTGTATTGTAAAATTTGGATATAGGAGTAACATGCACATTCTATGCATAATGCATACCATATGGACGCCTAAGGGCGCACCCAATAGTTTCAGAAGTCAAGCCACAGAAATACAGTCTCCACAATTTAGAAGCATATTTAATGACGTATTACCGCTATTTATCTTTCAAAGACTCAGTAGTTTGTTTATGATGGAATCTTTGTTAGGACAAATGGACATAATTAGTTTGCCGTCCGCAAAAAAAATTGAAAAAATTGGGAGACAATTTTATGGAAAGTGATAATTATATAAAATTTTTGTGATACTTCTTTTATGATATTAGACATGATCTAGATCAGACTGCAGGGGAAGTAATGAGTTAGTTCTCTTTAGTTTGGATGAGGAAGTTTGTTTGGAAGAGAAAAATGAGTTAGTTTTTAGTTTGGAAGGTGAAGTTAGTTTTGAAGGTGTAGTGTTGTAGACACACTCCTCTCATGATTGACATATGAAACAGTAGGAGACAATGAGATTGTTTTTGCATGCAATGTAGATGGTGGGAAATAGCAAGAAATATACTTACGTTTAATTAAATTCAACCGACAACGGCGATGAGAATAAAATTATAAAACAACATTGCGGAATGTCAAAATTACTTTAAGAAGCTTATTTATAGAGAAAATAAAGATAAAATAAAGATAAAAATGTTAAAAAAAAGAATCCGGACTTGATTTTGTTGATATTGGACAAGTTCAAGTTGCGTTTAAAAGAAAGGAGGGATATAGTGTTGTAGACACACCCCTCTCATGATTGACATAATTATTATGAAACAGGGGAAGTTAGCAGGGGAAGTTAGTTTTCTTTAGTTTCATCACTGATGCTTAAAAGGACTCAACAAGTGTTTCAATCTATGATTTAACCATTAAGCTCTAACCCAAGCTTACTATTGATGAGTATACATTTGAGCGGCATTGGAATAACTTACTATATGACATTGGACCAGACAAACCAATTTAGTAGAGGGGATTGCTGCTTAATGGATAAAGTAAAATTAACCGCTTTTATAAAACAATTCACATAATTATCTTCCAAAGTTTTAATTATGGACAGGCAGACAATTTACACTAGTTTACTTCATATTTTCAACATTCCTAATTAAAACTACAGCATTATGACATATTATGACATCAATACGAGTTACTTTGAAATTCGGCGTTATATAGCCGCTATAGCGAAGATTACTTCTTGACTTACTAAATAATTAATTAAGAATTATTCGCCAAAGGCGAATAATTGTTTTAGTATTTTTACACAAGTCTTTTGTGTTTTTTTGCGACTGGATTTATTTTAATTTAGCTTATTTCTTTATCAGTAACTTGCACAAAACGGCTAGCCGCCATTTTGAAAATTTTGGTTTTGTTATATTCACCTGTAGGTGAAACACGTCAAATTTAACCAATCAACTTGTAGGATTTGTTATATTCACTTGTGCAAAAATACCAATTCGCGATGTAAATAAATGAACATTGCGTTACATGTCTGTATTGTAAAATTTGGCTATTGATTAACATGCACAAAATGTGCATACCGTATGGCGCCTAAGGGCGCAACCAATAATTTCAGAAATCAAGCTACAGAAATGCAGTCTCCACAATTTAGAAGCATGTTTAATGACGTATTACCGTACGTTATATATTTATCTTGCAAAGACTCTTCAAAGGAGTCCTTGAGGGAATCTTTGAAGGAATCTTTGCCGGATCTTCGTTAGGACGAATGGACATAAGCGATTTTGATCATAAAATTGGTGCTGCTAGAATTACTTTTGGAGAAGCCAGAAAAGAAAAGGTAAAGTGGGGTCTTAATGAGTGAAATATGCACAGACGCTATTTTGTTTCGGGCACCTAAATTTCTTTTTATTATATTAAATTTGTGTGTACTATAATCTAGACCACTGTGAGTGCGAAGTACTGCGAAGTTCGTCACTGCGAACCCATAAATTACAAACGTACAAAACAAGATAGATTTACATAGCAGCATGCAGCGCAAAGAATACTAATGATATACATGCAGTAATTATACACTAAGCTTCGAGCTTTTCACGAACGCTGTATCGGTCTGATAGAAATTAATTAAAATTACACATTCAATTGGAAAACAATTTTATGGAAAGTGATAATTATATACGTTTTTGTGATACTTCTTTTATGATATTAGACATGATCTAGATCAGACTGCAGGGGAAGTTAGTTTTCTTTAGTTTGGAAGGGGAAGTTTGTAATTTTAAAAAGAACAAAACAATAGACACTCCGAAAATAGTTAACATTTTATTCAACGTTTCGACTAGGTTTCAGTTATCATTGAATAAAATGTTAACTATTTTCGGAGTGTCTATTGTTTTGTTCTTTTTAAAGTTTGTAATAATTTAGAAGAACAAAAAACAATTTTTCTTAAATGTGGAAGTAATACAAAATTGCGAAAAGTGGTCACTTATATCCGAAATAATACTCCCACTCCTAATATATCATATTCTGTATTGACAAATATATTGTCTATAAGAGTAGCTGAGTTTCCATACAACACGAGTCGGTTCATCAATAGTGGGGATCAAATTAAAGCTCTCCAGACAAAAAGGAAAATTTTGAGTAAAGTTGCAAGTTTCAAAACGAAGGTTTGTCGTAATTTCGAGTCCCACCGTGGGCAGGCATATTTTTCAAGCTTGCCCGGTGTGGATACACACTCAGAGTAACATCACAAACATCATATTCACCTGAGTACATAACACCAACACAGGCAAAAAAAGGAGATTGATGTTAAAATCACCCATTAAACATTAAATAAATGGGTTAACCCATGGTATACTTAATCTCTCAATAATTTCTTCAAAATAACTTAGGAAACCCTCCGGCGAATCATGTTGTCTATAAATTACTCCGCAGATTATGTTTGCATTTTTAGGTAAAATTATTTCAATCCAAATCGCCTGATACGCTTCATTGGTGCCCTTATCAATAGGCAATTCCAGCTTTTAATTTATGCGTGCAGGGGGTGACGGGAAGTAAGGTATCATGTTGCTGATTTAATATGCTGGAAAATTTTAATAAAAACTGCCGAAACAACCGAAATATTTCAATATTTACAAGTATAAGCTATCATTCCGTGTTTACACGGCCACCATTGTTATTTTTCAGCATTATCAGCAATATGATACCTTACTTCCCATCGTCTTCGCGGGAATTTTAAACATGTAATCAAAATTTGTAATTTTGTCAAACTTTTAAAGACAAAAACTTCGTTGTAAATCTACGTTGTAGTGTTTCACGGTTGACTAACCTTATTGTTTACAAAATTATATAGCTTCGTTCGCTTTCTCGCGAACTTGGGAGAATTTAGCATTGCAACTTGGGAGAATTTAGCTTTTATACTTGCGCTTATTTAAATAAAACTTGCAAGACTATCGTGTTGTTGTTATTTTATAAAACAATTACTTTATGGTTTCCGTGTTTGGATGGCCTGATCCAAACTCTTGGGAACGTTGCTCGAGTTAAGATAAGTGCGCAAAGTTACTCGCCTCGCGCGCTTTTCTTAACTCTCGCAACATTCCCGCGTTTGGATCAAGCCATCCAAACACGGAAACCATAAAGTAATTGTATAATCACACTGAAATCAAAATTGAGTTCATCTAATAAGCGTGTTTGAAAATTTTCCAAGTATTGTTTGAAGTTATTCATATTTTCACTATCAGTATTTAATTTCAGGTAGTTGAAACTATATGAGGCGAATAATATTTGCATCGTATCGATTGCCAGTAATCATTAGAATTGTAGTATTGACCATAATTATTAATGTCTTCTAATCTTAACATTATTTAAATGAACCATCTACTTCTATTACTTGCTGTCCTTCGCAAATATCGCGTCATTTTTTTATGTTACTTACAAATATTCCTCGCTTTTTAGGATTTTCCCGCAAGAACCAGGGAAATAACGATGTCAAATATTATTTTGTTAATCGTTGTTGTCTTGACGTGTATTTCCACTGAAACCGCTGCCCAAGTGGTCTGTGTTAATCCGAAGGAAATTGGCGAACTTCGAGTTTTGAAGTCAAAGAAATGAGTTGACATATATGAAACAGATGGTCGTGGAGATATTGCAACACATGATTGTGATGGCTATCGTGATCAGCAAATTATTATGTGTGAAGATGGCACGATAAGGAATTCAAAAACTCCTTATAATTGTTTTACACCAGGCACAGACGGAAACGGAAATTTGGTGTCAACTTCTTGCCAATTATACCCAGCCATACCTAATTATCAGAAGTGGAGATATGGAAGGTCAAAAACCTTCGTAGACAGAGGAGGAATTCGACAAGAAGCAAGGGAAATCATAAACGTGCAATCTGGAGCGTGCATGGATATTGAGGACTATGATGGAAATGGTGGCATTGGTACATATCGTTGCGAAAATCTGGATGATCAGTACTTCTACTTCCGCTCTCGGGGTACGTTGCTGGGACATGGGAGACTGCAAGTTGAGAAATCTGGTCTTTGTCTGGATGTGGAGGGAGACCAAGGACGTGGCAATGTTTTAATAGACAACTGTCAAAATGCTGCTGATCAGTATTTCAATTTTTACCAAAATGGCGAATTAGTCAACAAAAAGTCCGGATTGTGCGTCGATATTGAAGATTATAATGGATATGGCGATATCACTATGCATGCGTGTGAAGATTTGCCTAACCAAATGTGGATACGACCGCGCCATTACTGCCATGGAGATTACTGTTCTATCCGGAGTAAGAAGTCAGGACAGTGCGTAGACGTTGATGACTATGACGCAAGCAAAGGAAGGAATGTGGCGAGCTACCACTGCGAGGGGGCTCCTGATCAACGCTTTAGATGGGTGGATAAAAAATGGGTTACACCTAGTGCAACATGATCCATGGTTGGCTGCAATCAAAATGGTGAAGTTACTCACACGATAAGCAACACGATCAGTTACACGACAACAATCAGCACGAGTATATCGATCTCAGTTAGTTCTACAATCCAAGCTGGTGTCACATATGGCGGCGCATCAGCCAGCGCATCAACCACTACAACCGTGTCAACGTCGCTCGCAAAAGAGTGGGAAAACAGCCAATCAGGAACCAAAGATATAACTTTCACTTGCCAAAACTATGATACAGGAAAGCCATTCATACGGGGATGCATGTGGCAACTCCGACTCACTACCAGGGAAACAACGAAAAACGATCTTTTGACGTGGTCGCCCCAGATCGTGAAATGTACAAGCAATTCTCAAGAATCAAAATGCCCTCCATTTACGAGATGCAAAGATGACGCATGCACAATGTGTGAAAACCTGCCAGGTGCCCGTAAGAAAAAAAGCGTCGACGAATCCTTAACATGGAAAAACGTGTTGAAGATAGACTAGAAAAGAAACAAGAAAGACACTGCAATACTTCATTTTTTCGTTAACTTTTGGTTTTAGTCTAGATATTGGGAACGGTTTGTACTATAGTATAAGTAGAAATAATAAACGAACACGCAGCTAATTTGAAGAATTTTTCTTTTGCATGTTAGAGCTTTTATGAAGCAGGATAGGCTCTGTATATTACACAAAATGTAATAAATAGATGGAAACAAGTAGAATACATTTTTGCAATGCTTTTCGAGAGTTTTTCTTTTCATGTGCGCAAGCAAACAAAGATTCGCATTGTATAACTACCAGGGACCATCGCTGAAAAAGCTGGTTGAAATTCACAGTAATTTCCAGCTTTTATAAGCTTGGAACATTTCTTCATTAAACTCTTGTCAGCATCAGAAGTTTTCTTTTCTGACGTTATGAAATTAACTGACATGGAGAAATACACAAACTATATATATTTAACAGTTATTCTACGAACTCGAGTCGAATATGAGCTGATAGCCGATGAGGCGCGTAGCGCCGAATCGGCTATCGCTCATATTCGACGAGAGTGAGTGGAATAACTGTTTTATTTTATACACAAGGTCTGAATTCACAGACTTTGCTTTTCGGATATTTTCAATATTTTTCTATTTTGTTTATGTTTTTATCTTCGCTCCTTCGGCCGATTATTTTTTTCAAAAATATATATTTTTAACCATTTTAAATTTTAAAAATTCATTTTCTAACCTGTAAACAATTTGTGGGAGTTTTTTATTGTGTTTTTAATCCTGTAAAAGCTATAAAAAGCGAACAACTTGCCGTTTTCTCGTTCGCAAAACGTTGGAAATTCAGTTTGAGCCGCCATTTTGTTTTTCTCTACTAGCAGGATATGAGCTAATATCCTGTTAGTAGAGAACCAATCAGATTGCAGAATACCTCATATCCTGACCTTGTGCATATAATAAAGGATATTAGACGGTTGCGAAGGGATATGGATTTTATGTTCACACGAGAACATAAATCCATATCTTCTCGCAACCGTTTAATGTTCTGTTTATTATATGGACTTATTCAGAGTGACAAAAATACACACAAAGACGACATGTAAATAAGCACGTCAAAGACCTGCATTAATGCAGTATAAAAGCGATATTTTTTAAATTATAGTGCAAACATAAAACTAGAATAAATTTTACTTATCTCCAAGATGTCTTTTAAATGTTTTATTTCCAACGTTAATTTCGTTTTATATACGAACCAAAGACCATTTGTATTTTCAAAACAACAACAATGAAAATGGCGGGAAATTTTCAAACTTCGTATGTCACTAGCAAGGGTGAAATACGGAAAATACGCGCATCTGGTCCCGGATGTAGTGACGTATAAGTTCTACGAGTGTTTTAGTTTCCAGTAAAACACCATTGTCCATAATATTATAATAAACTCGGATATAACACAGCGGGTTAAATTTTAACCCATGGAATACATATATGTTATTTACCGGCTGCGAGGTTCGGATGAATTTCAAGACCGAGGTTTTTCTCATCCGGAGCGAAGCTGCTGGAAAATAACGTGTTTATTTTTTTAGCAGATGTAAAATATAATTCATTAAAATTTCAGTGTTACATGCAAACTAATTTGAGATCAGTGCGGCTGCGACTGTTGAATTGAAAAGTTGAAAGATAAACACGAATACGAAAATTCGAGAAAACTGGCAAGAAACACACTAAAAGACATATTGTAACTGCTATCGCGTGGCGTGCGCGCGTGTGCGTCGCGAACTTTAGATCACGCGACTGTCCCCGAGGTCTAGAAATATTTACTCAGAACAAACAGGATGTAAGAAATCTACGGTTTGCCCGGAACCGTTGTTTACCTTTTCTTTTACTTTCTATTAAAGTTACGAGTTAAAACAACGTTTTGTGGGCATGTTATTTCCGTGAAACGACAAGAACATTTATACATATAGTTTCAGTAAAAATGTACATGCTTATTTCATGAATATTTTTCTGGTAGCAGAAAATCATTGGAATAAAAAGTTTAGGCCTGGCGTTTTGGCTTTGCTAAATTCGGTTACTTTCGACAACGACATGTTCGTATTCATATTCACTTGCTTTGCTGTTTTGATTTTATAATCAACGCTTTTCTACTAAAAGGACAATGAAGAAGGTATGTTATACTTTTAGATTTTGTATTGTACTGGTCGTTTTACCGATAACATGTGCTTTTGAAAATATGTTTTTAAACACAGACTTTAACTTTGTCTTTGATTTCAATGTTTATATCAGTGAAAAATGTGTGGCACAAATGGGTAGAGAATTCATTCGTTGTACTTGTTTTTACTGCAGCTAAACCTTGTCTTTTAAGATTGCATATAGGGGAAAATATTTCTTTTACAATATCTGTTTAAGCTGTAATTTTGACGCTTTTAAGTGGGCGAATACATGAGCGTTTAAAACAAAAAATAGCTTTCTCGGAAAAGGTTTTGTCGAATAACTTTCTGAACGCTCGCTAACTCTCCATTCAATTTGAACATAGGTGTACCGGCCCAAGTTTGTGTTTGGGAGATGACATTTTCCCAACTAAGCCTGAAAATGCCCCGACTATTGATTCCTGCCCGTCCCAGCACATGCACACAGAGGTAAAACACGTACGTGTTTAAAGAGTTCTGGTCAACCACAATGCAATGCGCGCTTTTGTTTACGTTTTCCCGTTACTTTTCTCAATTGTTGCCGCCATTTTCGAGGCCACACGAAATGGCTGCCTCTGGCCCACAACGTAACAGAAACGCACGCATTGCATTGTGGTTGACCAGGACTCTAAGTCCTCGAGGCGCCAACCTGGTTGGTACCTCGTACTATAAAAGTTCGACCCCCAGTACCATATAAGTTCGCTCTTTTTAAATTCGATTTACTTCCCCCTGTATTTTATGCCCGACTTTGGCCAACTTGTCGACCTTTCAATTCTTCAGGGAGGCAGAAGTGGGCAGCTGCCCCCGCCCGGTACGCCTATGGATTTCAAGCCTGAAAATTGAAGCCAAATTATTTAATCCCTGCCCAGTCTCTCCACGCAAAAAGAAATTCAACGCAACAAAGGCAAACGGAGTAATGATATACTCACTAATTAATACATGGCTTAGTACATTCGCCGAAAACTGCTACAAGCAAGCAAGACATAATTAAAGACCTCACAGATACATGATAAGTTTATATGGTTCATAATTTCTTATTATGATATGGACAATGGTGTTTTACTGGAAACTAAAGCACTCATAGAACTCATACGCTACTACATCCGGGACCAGGTGCGCGTATTTTCCGTATTTCACGCTTGCTAGTGACATACGAAGTTCGAAAATTTCCCGCCATTTTCATTGTTGCTGTTTTGAAAATACAAATGGTCTTTGGTTCGGATATAAAACGAAATTAACATTGGAAATAAAACGAAAACATTTAATTAAAAGATATCTTGAGATATGGACAGATTATATGGACATTTTCAGCCCGGGCTGAAATTGTTTTACGATTACATGGCAAGTTTCTGCCCGGACTGAGTTTGACATTTTAGTCAGAACAAGGATGAAATCTCAGTTTCGCTTCTTTCAGTAATTTAAAATACTGCATTATTATGTCTAATATCATTTTAGTCAATTTGCTCGATTCTAATACATCGATAATTACGTCACACATACTTTTTGGTCTTGGAGCCTCGCTCTCATTAGTAAATTATACGCAAGGTGATTGGCTCACGATTCATGAGAGCGAGGTTCCCAGGTTAAATGACGTAATTATCGAAAGGGTGTCTTGGTTAAAAACGTGCCGATTAAAGATCCATAGGCACGAATACGAGCCCGTGTGCATTAAACGGAAAGTGTCAAAATCTAAATCATAAACAACTTGAAAATTTATATTTTCTGAGCTCTTACTTAAGTATGTTTAAATATTAACGAAAAAGAAGAAATAAAGATCAAAATAGACCTTTCTCCTTATAACCAAAATTTTGATCTAGGCAAGTCTAGACAATATTTCATCACAGTTTGAAAGAGCATCACAAAATTAGTAATATTCCAAAGTTTCGTTGCGAAATGTTGTAAAATGAGGAAAATAGAGCCTTGCGAAGTTCGCAATTTTCAGTCATTTTGCATTACAAACGGGAAATTGCAGCCCCAACACCCGAATCCGATGTCAATTTCCCGTTTGTAATACAAAACGACTGAAAAACGGCAAACTTCGCAAGGCTATATTATCCGCATTTTACAAGATTTTGCAACAAAACTTTGGAATATTAGTAATTTTGTGATGCTCTTTCAAGCTGTGATGAAATTTTTGTCTAGATCGAAATTTTAGTTATAAGGGGAAAGGTCCATTGACAAAGGCGCGTATGGCTGTGCTCGCTTGAATGCAATGGCCGTTTTTATACTAGAGACGCATTATGCGTCTGGACGCATAATCCGTCTTCTACATTATTCGTCTAGTATAAAGATGGGACGAATAATACTAGACGAATAATGTAGAAGACGGATTATGCGTCCAGACGCATAATGCGTCTCTGGTATAAAAACGGCCAATGCGACGAACTATCAACATTTATTGTTCGTCTGGTTATGCGTCCTCAGTATAAAGACGGGCACAAGACGCATTGTGCGTCTAGACGAACTATCGATATCATCGGTTGTGCGTCTCTTAAGACGAAGAATCGAACATAGTTAGTCTAGACGCATAATGCGTCTTGTGCCCGTCTTTATACTAAGGACACATAACCAGACGAACAACAAATGCTTGCCAAAGTTCGTCCAGACGCATAATGCGTCTCTAGTATAAAAACGGCCATTAATACAATGTTCTTATCATTGATTGCTCGTGTAAAATTGATTATAAAATGATATTATATAGGAAATTACACTTGTTCACGAAGTATTAATGAAAAATCACACTTGTGTTTGGCGAAATATTTATAATTTTTGCGAGTGCACGCGTGCGATTTTTCATGAATACTTCTGGAACCGTGTACTTTCCTATACTAATTTTCACCTCCTAATTTTTACATGCAATCGTTTTACAAGAATTTTATAGGAAGTCTTTAGTTGGTTGGAACTGTATCTGAAATGATCAAGAGTGGCCCAGAAAACATTGCCTTCGGATCCCAAAATTTACCCCCTCCCCTGGTTGTAGTGCGTCCAATTAAAATACGGTTTCCTCTTTGAACACCCCCGCACGAAAATACTCAAACTTTATCGCGAAATTATATCTATTTAATTCCACCTCAAATTCTACAGATCTAATTCTACAACACTAAGTTTTAGATGTACATATTTTAGCAACAGTAGAAACAACAATTTACGAAACTCGCGCATTTCAGCTGGCATTGCGATTTTCCTGCATTTTTTCCGTTCACAACCAGCAATGAATTTCACCGACAGTGAAATGTTTTCATTCCACTAAACTAATACTCGTGTAAGGTGAACTGCACGCAAAGAAAGGTGAAACACGATGTGCCGTGACATGATAGCTGTTACTACTGGAGCCATAACGACTCGAATTAACCTTGACGTTCAATGTTCTTTTTTCCATGTCCAGAGTGAAGGAAATGACAACACCGTAGCCACCTTGGACAGAACGTTTATAAACCCACTTCTTTTCGCTTCGAACAATGTCTGCATTAATTTCATCATAGTCGATGATTCCAACTTCAGCAGTGGGATCACTATAGCAACTGTGCTGACTCCATTTACGTAGGCTGGGATGATTATACAATTCAACTTTCCATGTGTGAACTCCAGAATCGAAATAACATTCACCAACTCTCCAACAATATTCGCCCTGGCGACCCTCACCATGCACTGTACGTCCACCATTAGCGATAGCACCTTTACCATGAGCATCACTTATAACCCACTTCACTTGTTTTG
Organism: Paramuricea clavata; assembly: GCA_902702795.2. Classification (NCBI taxonomy): domain Eukaryota; kingdom Metazoa; phylum Cnidaria; class Anthozoa; order Malacalcyonacea; family Plexauridae; genus Paramuricea; species Paramuricea clavata. The sequence continues at coordinate 6,166 of CACRXK020003933.1, read as the reverse complement.
CCAAAGAACAATTTGGAGCAGGCGTTCCATTGATGGATACCTCGAACTGCAACATGCCCCCCTGACAAAGAGAAAAACTGATAGTGTAGGAGCCATCTTTATTATCAGTAACGGCAACATCACTGACCTCCATTCCAGTGAACGACGGTTTGATGTCTTGACCTCCGTATCTTAATCTTCGGTTATTTTTGTCGTGACAGATTAATGTTATGGAGTACTGTTTCCCTGCATTGAACATTGCTTCAGTTTCTTGAAAGGAAGCCGTGCAACTTTCAGGGTTTGCGACAGCGTCATCTACGTCATACGCAATCAACAACTCTTTCTTTTTTTCCTGCGCCGAAGAAAGTATGACAAACACCATGTCTTCAGTAACACAAGGCTTCGTTTGATCTTTAACTGCTTTCACCTGCTCCAAAGACTGCAAAATGTGCTTCTCCATGCTCAATATTTGAATGTCGTTGCCATTCTTGAACACTTGCTCTGTAAACTCGATGCTGCTTTCACAACTTGCTAAAGCCATTTCTAAGACCTCTAACTGTGCATGAATCTGTCTTTGTTTGGAATTCGTGATTGAAGTCGCTTTTTCCATCATTTCTCTTTTCCGAGATTCCACGGCTTTGACAAGTTGATCGAAGTGCTGGCTGATTTTTGAGATTGTTGACTTATTCTTGGCCTCCAGACCTTCATTAAATTTCTTCAGGTTTACAATTCCCTGTGCAACTCTTCCTTTTCTTCGCTTTACTTCGTTAAGATTGCTCTGCAAATGACGTTTTTCTTCGACAGCGACCTCTTCAACAAACCCATAGTTATGCCCCTGATGATCAACCATGGTGCAATCTCTGCAGATGGTTGTTTGACATGTTTTACAAAACAACTTGATGACTTCTTCCTTGTGTTTGGGACATCGTATCTTCGCAGCGGGCGTGTCACTTGTCTGCGTCATTGTTGCTAGGAGATTGTTGACGAAAAAGTTTGATGGCAGAGTGGAAACAGTGTTTTCGTCGACCTATGCATTGGATAACGTTATTAGATCAAATAAATAAAATTAATAAATCCACAAATCAATAAATCCAATCACAACACACGTATTTCATTTCGTACAAAGGGAGGAAGAATTAACCCATTGAGTGCCACTGCTCTCCCATTAACGAGTAAAATCGTCTGCCATTATAATAAGAAAGTAGGACATATTAGGGCGTTCACAATGCAACTTGAAGCATTACCATGCACATGGGCAGATTAACCCATTGAGCATTAGCTAGTGCTCTCCCCTTGGTGAGTAAAATCGTCTGGTGTTAGACAGAGTAAAATAATAAAGTAAGCTGCACAAATGTACAATGCAACTTAATGGGTTTAAATATAAAGAAGGTGTTAATTGGAGAGGGACTTCATGAAGGATTAACAGTATAAAAATATCATTTTTAGTTCTCTGAGGTCCATGTAAGATTTGTTTGTTTTGTAAACAAAATTGATATAAATCCAGGCACCTCACGTGCATTTAACTTGTCAGGCTATCTTCAGATTGTGCTCCCAGAAAGAAATTATTTTCTCTGACCCCAGAAATCTGTACTTATATAAACACAGGGACCCAGGCTCTATTTGCCCACGCCCGCCTGTGGTTAATACAAGCATAAAAAATTTCAGTTTACTTAAAGTTTTACATATTAACCCAACATGATCACCAGCACTCTTCCTTGACGAGTAAAATCATCTGGGCTTAGACAGAGTTAACAATTAAGTATATTTTCTCACCTCTACTGCCAATCGACACTCAGGACAGTTGATAGTATTGGACTTTGCATTCTTGGCCAGTTTTACAATGCATACATGACAATATGAATGAAGACAAGGTAAAACTTTGGGATCTTTAAATGGTTCCAAACAAACAGAGCAAGTCAAATGTTCCTCAACTTTATATCGAAGTGATTCAGCCATTGTAACTACAGCTAAAAACACAATTTAATTAATAGCATCATTATAATCTGCAACATTGACACTAAATGTTTGCAATAATAAAATAGGGCTAGAGGTCTACTAAACTGAGACCCTTTCATCAACAGACAACAGTGTAGTAAATGTATAAATCGATTTCAGTGTAAATTTAGATTTTGAATCGATCTCAGTGTAAAAGGTATCAAATTTTGGACGCGAATGTCTAAATATAATTGTTTGTGTTTGTGGAAACACCACGTAAATTATATTTTATCGCCATGCAAACATTCAAAGAACTTAATGTCTAAATACTTTGTTTATGTGTGGGAGCACTCAGCACTGATCTAAAAATTCTTAGTGAGTGGGAGGGGGTTTTAAAAGTAAAAGACGTCTTTTCGGGTTATCTTTCATGGCACGCAATCACGAAACCTAATCCAATCCCTAACCCTAACCTCCTAACCACTTATATTTCGTGCTGCGTGACATGAAAATGTAACCTCTCTTTTTGGCAGAAACGCATAATATTATTTCACCCTCCCTAAAACATTCGGTTCCTTCAAATCTTAAATATATTTCGCCATGCATGTTCGGTTTTCCTAATTTACTGAAAATGTCTTCCTGTAGCTATTGTTTCGTACTTTGTATTGATTTTATGTCGTATTTTCCCGTAAGAATTACATATACCAACAGTAGAATGCTGTTTTTAGGGTTAGTAATCCAAGTGAGTATATATACACTTTAAGACCTGACCAGGAACGACAGACAAAAATGCAGCACAAGGTCCTCTGGTAGGATTAATATTGAACCTACGGCCCTGCGATTCCGGTGCAGCGCTCTAACCAACTGAGCTACAGAAGCCAGCGCTGTTGAGCTGTAACCGTAAGTTCATGTATATATAGGTGATTGGGTGTGCGGGTTGTGATAAGGTGGAGTTCAATGATCTTGTTACTTGCACTTCACTTGGTGGAATTAATATTAGAATGCTGTTTTTAGGGTTAGTAATCCAAGTGAGTATATATACACTTTTAAGACCTGACCAGGAACGACTGCGAAAAATGCAGCACAAGGTCCTCTGGTAGGAATTAAACAAGATCATTAAATATACCAACAGTACAACTTCAACCAGAAATGTTCGCAAATTATACAAACGTATTACGTGTATGCGCAATCAAATATGGGCATTTTTACATCATGTTGATATATTGTATGTTAGATATACTTCCGTATAAAATATCTACACTTCTAACTAGTAGTTCATAAAGTAAAGTTTATATGCCAATTTAACTGCAGTACAACTCACCTTCTCATTAAAACATGAAACAATTTTGTAGCAAACCTCTCTTGTGACAGAAACAGAACGCTTCGGCATCGAATAAAGCTACGTTTCAGGGTTGCCAGATTGCTGAATAAATAAGCCAAACATTGTTGTAAGCGTCCCTTTGATTTCTTTGTTTCTAACAAAGAAAACAAAACTTTTGTTTCTTTGTTGGAAACAAAGAAATCAAAGGGACGCTTACAACAAAGTTTGGCTTATTTATTCAGTAATCTGGCAACCCTGCTACGTTGACACACAACGATTAATCGGGCCGATTTCAGGTTTTGCCAAATATTTTAACATTAAACATTTTAAAAACATTTTAACATTCTATAAGTTAAGCTGCAAAATGAATTGGTCTGTCATATAAGATATTCGTAACTTGGAATTAATAGTATTGAAAATGTCCCTTACCTTCTTCAGGCTTGGACCGTTTCCGATTAAAGCACAGAATAGAAAATATAGAAAAAGGTCAGAGCTCCCTTGTTATTTGCTGGGGGTAAAATTTATCGAAGGATGCAAAAAGTGGTTAAAATCCGCCATTTCATCTTCAAAACAAAATCACTCGCTCCTACAGACGCCATGTCGTTCAATTGCAAAGCGACGACACCTACCATCATGCATAGCGGGCATCGCTATAAGGCAAGTGGCCCATTGACGCTGTCGAACGCTGACGTGATGTTTGCATAGCCTCCTCCGCAGGCAACTCTGTGGGGGCCTATAATAGGTAAAAACTTACCAAAAGTACTCTTTATTAACTTTATATTCAATAAATTTGCATTGCAAACTCGTATACTGGTTATATGAATTACTTTGATCGCGGTCAACAAAACAGTGTCCTGGAGACGAGAATGAGGGGAAAACGGGGTATTAGAAGGGCTATTCTCCAGGACACTTTTTTGTTGTGCGCGGTCAAAATAACTCGTTATCAAATTTCTTCGCGTTTTCAAGTGGTTTGCAATGCAATTTCATTGAATATGAAGTTAATAAAGAGTACTTTTGGTAAGTTTTTACCTATTATAGGCCCCCACAGAGTTGCCTGCGGAGGAGGCTAATGTTTGCAGCAAGCTGAGCAAGTGTCACTCACGTCATCTAGCGTGATCCGCAAGGCGAAAATCGCGGACACGAAAATGTTAGGGAAAGGTGTACAGTTAGGCTTCTGGTAGTTTTCTATTCTGTGATTAAAATGACGTTGACACACAGTCGGCCCAATCCGTTGAGCTGGATAAAGCATCCTATTCAATTCAGTAACCCGATTTTGAAGCCAGAATATTTTAATGAGATGAGATTTATAAATCAGTCAAATTCATGACCAGTCTAATCGTTTGCTGTTTAAGTTCAGTTAGACTATAAAGCAAATATCTTCGCCTATGTGACTTGTGAAATATAGTTCCCAAAACCTCTTCGAAGTAGTTTTAGAACGTTTTATACACCACATATTAATGAGGCTTATGGTGGCCATATTTGATGGAGAGGGGGAAAAGAGAGGCTACTGATGATAAATTTTCATCTATGCAATATTTGTCCTTTCCCACCAGTGATCAGAAACATACAGGAAGAGTTAAATATGCCCACAACACCAGATAAGATTAATGGTGGGGCCATCCAATATGGCCACTATTGGCTTCACTTATGCATAGCAGATGCTTTATCCAGTCTTATTTTAGATCAGTGGCCACCACAGATAAGAGATATACAGATAGGGAACTCGCACTCGATAACCTCAATTTCATTTCCACGCGCCACGAAAATTGCTCTGGCAAGTGTCGTTCGTCGTGTTTTCAGTCAAAAGCATAGGAAAAACGCCGTTCGAAAGTAGAAAAATAAATATTTTTTGCGAAGTTTCTCCACCGATCTTCATTTTGGGATTCAAATTTGAAGGATATTTATATATAAATTGTAAGTGCTCATTTTTATGTAAAAGCAGTCCAAAACGATATTTTCCTAACAGCTATTATAAAACCACAGTGCCAAAAAATATTAATTTTAAATCCAAGAATTTTAAATTATCAATTTCTCAGCTTCTATTCTAGTATAGGATTTTTTAAAACTATCATATATTGTACACATTTATCTCCTCTTTCCACTGGTTATTTAATCTTAGTTAGTATATTCGCTTACAGCTAATATTGATATAATTTGAATGCCTGAGCACTATGCTGAACACAAGAGTGCATAAACACAATTGAATTGAATTTTTAATCACCAGTCGCATAAAATCCTGTGCTTAACAACAATAGAATAAATTTCTATAGAGGATACTTTTTCTTGGGACACACTGTACTGTATATATGTACACTGCAAAAAACGCCTAGCCTGTAACAATGTTGATGAAAACAGGCCGGAACAATATTTTGCTGCCCATATTGTTCCTGGTTGTTAACAATATTGTTTAGCATTGTTCTTAATCTGTTCAGAGATATTGCGGACATTCATGCCCCTATTAGGAAATATACAGTTAAATCAAAACCCGCTCCTTGGATAACTCAAAATATTCGCGACTTAATGTTGATGAGAGATGCAGCAAAACGTGAGGCGAAGGTTTCTGGTTTTCCTTCTGACTGGGCGGTTTATAGGAAATTGAGAAACCATGTCGTTAAGGTCAACAGAGAAAGCAAAAGAGCATATTTTCTTGAAGTTATTAATAATACCAAAAAAGATCCAAAGTCAATGTGGAAAACAATAAACAATCTGTTAGGACGCTCAAATTGTCCAATACCAACTTATGCAGAGAGTAATGGTGAAATTTACACAAAACCTAAAGATATTGCCAATCATTTCGCAAAGTTCTTAATGAAAAAATAAAGAAATATAGATTTGAGATGTCCAACCCGATAGATACGGAGTATGTAACTAAATCAATTACCGAAATAATGACTGGAAAAAACTGTCGGTTTGAGTTCTCATCTTTAAGTCTTT
>CACRXK020003932.1:0-33875 GCA_902702795.2 Paramuricea clavata | reverse complement strand
TAACTTGCTCGTGTTTCACCAGGTAAGAGATGAATGGGTTTTTAGCAGCATTTATATCGTACTTGCCCGAGTTGAAACCGATCACAGGAAGTTCCATCAAGTAAAGGTCCAACTTCTCGACCAACTTTTCCAGTGGGTGGGTTTTTCCTGCCTCATCCTCATTCACTTCGTCCCCAACCACTTCGCCATCACTTACTTCCCTCTCCTGAAAATATACAACATAATAAGTACAAATATTATAAACATCTAATAGACCAAATATATAGTTTACCTCGTTATCCAACCCCATCGGACATTCTACCAGCTGCTCCTCTGAATTTGGCTAAAATAGAAGAAATATGATATAAGTTCAACAGTATAAAAAATAGGGATTTCACCATTTACCTCCTCGTTTTCACTCGCCTAAAGATATAAGAAATAATATTAAGGATATGAAATATACTAATACGTGTGAATTATACCTGATTGACTCGTTCATCAATTTGGCGAAACACATCCGCAAACAGATCCAACAACAAGACATAACTTTCTTGACTAATTTTTACCAAATATTCCACGAATTCTTGGATCATTTTACTCGTGTCACCAGAGGAAACAAAGCACTTGGGTTCGGTGTAGCCAGGGACGTTCGAACATACAGATACACTCAACGGAATATGTTCGGCTTGCCACGTGAGTTTTTCGGTGTTTCTTGAATGGTTAGATGTATGTTTAAAATAACATTCAAAGTCGAAGGTGGCGCGATAAGGGAAGTACTTGAGGTCTTCAGGGATCTCGATTCGTTCATCGGCCAACAAGTCGAAGATAGATTGTGGAACTTTGTAGGCACCACCAGGGAAGATGTGACGTATAGTTCCAGCACAGGTTCGCTCGTGTCGGTTCAAGGCTCTCGCTGTCTTCCACATTTTGTCACATTTGCAACAACAGTAGGACTTGGAATACATGGCCAAATTCTTAATGTAGCTGAAGTGACTACCGTAGAGGTTCAGATACATCGAATTGGCATATCTACGATGGGAGCGCTGTATGAGTTGAGCCACAAAGGAGGTCGTGGCGTCATCTTCGTCATGTAACTCTGTAAGGCGATAGACGTAAATGTTCAACTCGAATAACTTTTCCAACTCTGGGAGCTCTTCGAGTGTCACACCGTCAAAATCGTCACTATCGTCATATTGTTCATAAAAATGCTGAGTATCACGTTCTAAATTTTTGGAATGACATCCACGGTGTAGGGCCAAACAACGAAAGAAGCATAGTTTGTCTTCGTATGGCAAGCCAGTGTTTTTATCACAGTCGAGCGACACAATGGCAGGATTACCCAGTACGTATTTGGGTAGTCGGACACTTTGACCTATGGGATGGTCTCGAAGTTTGGTGACGTAGAACGTAGCGTTGGTGAAATCCATGACAATCCATTTCGAGTTGGGACGTTGTTGTCGAGCCCATTCATGAATGTCGATGTTTTCCAACGCTGTACGCACTTGAACCAAATCCTCGCGGTTATTAATCTGGAATGGGGAGTCGAAGACACGGTTGTTGTTAGCTGAGGGGTGGTGATATTGCATCTGCTCCGTTTCGTTGTTAAACAAAACAAAGCCAAAGGATAGATTCAATTTAAAGACGGTCGATTGATCTTCAAATATACGGTCTATATCGTCCACAAGTTGACCCATATTCAACGAGCTCAAACGATAATTATACCAGTCTTGCACTCGATTGCCTCGGCTTTGTCGCGTACGTATAGCACGCCAATGCTCTCGGTGGAGTTGGGAAGGAAGGTTAGATAAGGGTAATAGGGGATCTTGAGGGAACGGTTGGGGTCCTATAGAAATAACACCCGATTCTTTATTTTTGTCTAGAGCTCCGCACTAATTTTGTCATACAAACACCCGATTCATAAAAAATCAACATAAGTCTAACATGAATAAATTAGGACATGCAAATTTCACATAGCAACATAATCAACCCACGCAACAAAAATTTCTTTTACCTCACTATAAAACGCTAGCGAATGTTATAAAAATGATGCAGCGTAAATGCTCTTACAATGATATAAATTAATAGTTCTAAAGCAAATGAACATAAGTCTAACACGAATAATTAGGAACATTCCACACTATAAACCTACGCTTAAAAATTACCCGATTATGTTTATCGGGTTTTCAAAACACAAACATTAGTGAAACAACATGAAAACAGCATGAAAATATTTTTCAAATGTAAACGTTAGGATTTCAGGCAATGTTTTAAAACCGAGGTTGCGAGTAATTAACATTGTCAATATACACATCAAATCACCACAATCAATATACTATATACGGTATAAAAATTTGAATTTCATACCTTTGCTGACGACTGTAGACGTGGAAGCACCTGAAAAGGGGAAAAAATGTATTAGTGTGATTTTAACTCAAATTATTACACAGCATATATACTCTCTTACCTCTGTTAACGCGTGTCGAAGATGATGGCAGTTCTTAAAAGAAAAAATATATGTGTATAAATACAAAGTTAGCAATCAAATTATTTTCATTTATACATACCTGGTTCATCAGTTCTTTGCCTTTTTGTTCGCCCGGTCGGCGTCTTCGTACGTTTCCCACCACCAGTCTGATGGACATCACGCTGATATGCTTGGAATGGGAGTATATTTCGAAACACCTCACCACACTCATTACAAGTATACTCCCTTTCGGCACCTCTTCGTTCGTGCATTTTCATATACCTATTCAGCTTGTCCTTGAAAAATAATAAATAAGCATAATAGTTTAAAATACATTGCAGTTAGAATATAAACTGTCGGTACTATATACCTTTCGAGCAAATTTCTTGTGGCATCTATGGCATTCGTATACTTTTTCCTTGCTATGGACTTTCTCGTGACGTTTCAACATATCTTTCCTAGCGAAAGATTTGTCACAATGGTTGCAAGAAAAAAACTCTTTCTTCAGTGTGTACACGTTTTGTATGGCGCTTTAGGTCGCTGGATCGTGTAAATGTTTTGCCACATTCATCACAGCTATGTCCAGGGTTTTCGTCTCGTCGCCAATCATTCCATTCAGCCAAAATCTGCTCCTGCGTCTCCGACGACCAGGACTCGAACATTTCATCTGCAGCAACGGCGCAAAGCTGGCGATTGACATCGTCATTTTCCAGTTCGCTCATAAATTGATCTCTCCTACAAAATATAGAAGTCGATTACATACACAAAACTCTCGATATTATATTAATTTTCAGTTTAAATTAAACTTACCAAATATTCTCTCGATGTTGCTGGGCCATTCTCTTCCAAGTGCTTCTCTCCGAATATAAATTTAACAAAATCAGCTACCCAAAAGAACTCCAGCAAGAGAGTTGTCAAATGCAGAACTATGTTTGTTACAGGACGCTTGTCGATTTTATACAGACGCTCGTTAAATCAAACAACCAATCATAGTAAGCCAACATTAATCCCTCAATTGTATCATAAACGTGGGGGACGCTAAAAAATGCATAGTCAGCAAGTTTCGCCCGATCGTGTTTAATCTCGCCCGCGTGACGTCATTACTTGCCTGATCCTACCCGTGTAACGTCATTGTATGTAATTATGACGTATGCTAATGATGATGCGCCGCCCCAAAAATCCGGATCGATCGGCCTCTATATTACTACTCACAAGCGATATTGAAAAGGCATTCTTAAATGTCTCAATTGCATCAGATGATCGAGATTTGCTACGGTTTCTTTGGATAGACGACATAACAAAGGACAATCCAGAAATTGTTATCAGAAGATTCACAAGAGTTGTCTTTGGGGTTAACTCAAGCCCTTTTCTGTAAAACGGAACAATCAGTCACCACATAAATTCCTACAAGGATATAGATCCTGATTTTGTTGAAGAAGTGCTCAAGTCGTTGTATGTCGATGATTTCGCATCATCAGCCTCAAGTGTATCGGAGGCTTATTCATTGTACGACAAGTTGAAGAAAAGATTTAAGGATGGAGGTTTTAATATGCGTAAATGGCAAACGAACAGCGACGTATTGGGGAACAAGATTGCCAGCATTGAAGGGTCTGATGCGACCAAGACATGCGAGGATTGGGAGGAAGATCAGAGCTACTCGAAGACAGGTTTACCACAAGTGAATCCTGAGGAAGAGTTCCCAAAGGTTCTCGGCATAACCTGGAATACAAAGAGCGACAAGTTGGTGTTCAGTTGTGACGGACTGACTATGTATCTGACAGAAGAATCAGTTACAAAACGAATTGTGTTAAGTTCAATCGCTAAGGTGTACAACCCTCTTGGACTTTTGTCCCCCATTACGACCGTACTTAAAATACTCTTTCAAGCCATTTGCAAGGACAAGAACATTACCTGGGACGATGTTCTCGAAGATGAGACAGCGAAATCGTGGAAATCTGTGTTGACTAATATGAAAGAAACCTCGACAGTCGATTTGAATCGATGCTATAGCCCTCAGATTGATCGAAAGGAAATCAGATCAGTAGAATTACACGGATTCGGTGATGCTTCGGAGAAAGCGTACAGAGGAGTAGTGTATATTCGTATCAGTACAGGAACGGTTGTTTCGTGTCAACTCGTTGCATCCAAGTCAAAAGTCGCTCCCATAGGTGGAGAAACAATTCCGAGACTAGAGCTGTTATCAGGGCTGGTGCTTGCAAGATTAATGTCACGTGTTCGACGTGAACTGGAAGGAAAGTACAAGATTGATCGCGTTGTCTGGATTCAGAGATTGCCCTGTGGTGGATTACAGGGACAGGAAAAGAGTATAAACTGTTTATTCAAAATCGAGTTGTAGAAATTAGGAAGTTAATTGATCCGAAATCGTGGCGTCATGTGCCAACCAACCAAAATCCCTTTCTCGTGGTTCACTTGCATCGGAATTGAAAGAAATGCGTAGTTGGTGGTGTGGTCCGGACTTCCTGCAAGGTGACGAGTCTGGCTGGCCAAAGAATACCAAGTTTCAAGGGGATAATTTCGTAGATCAATTGCCCGAATTTGAAGAAATACAATCTGTGTCTACAACCTATAACTTATCATAATTATGCATGACGTAGTAATTATGCATGACGTAATAATTGTGCATGACGTAATAATTGTGAACAATGTGCTCTCTTGTAATCTGTATGTTTTGAAGTTCTGATCGAAGTTTATCAAGAAAAATTCTCAAAGTTTACGAATAAATCAGAAGTAATCAACATTTTATTTCAGTATCCAACAGGATACTAGCAACTTAAAATCTAATATCCCACATTTGCAAAACATCTTTTTGTTGATGACCTTTGCGAAAATAATGTACAAGTCAAATCCAACCGCGATCAGGCCCCCCTCCGGGCAACCCCAGGGCATTTGACTTAACATTACCCCCGTATAGGCAGGAATTTGACGGCCTGGTCGGGCATTTGACCACCTGACAACAACTTGCTCAGCGGTTTTCCCTAAAAATATGTGTACATTCTAGCGCTTCAGGAGTTTTCTATTTTACGTCTTTTCGATAGTTTAAAAATTGCTTCTGAATCACAAATATCAGTCATAGATACAATATGCCCAGTTGAACAACAAGAACTGTCTGGCCTATTTTTTGTTCTTTTTAATCTTGAAATTCTTGTTCAACTTAATTTTAGCCAAAATTCCAGAACCAGGACTACCCTTATAGCAGGGCATTTGACTGTGGTTTCTGCCTGTTCGGGCGGGCATTCGACTAATTATTTTTTCAAAAGTCAAATTCCATGGGGGTTGCCCGGGGGGGGGGGCAATCGCGGTTGGATTTGACTCGTACATAACTATATTATATTGCTATTTTAAAACTATTTTATTACTATCACCCGTTTTTTTATGCTATTTTATTCAGAAGCAACCCTATCATAATATTTCACTAAAAGAAAGAGCCATATTTTATTAATGTTTTATTTTATTTTATTCCTATTTTTATGGATAATAGAAATAAAATCGCATATTTTAATACTATTTTCCAGAGCTTCAGGGAAAAAATAGGTTTAAATAGCTATTTAAATTCTATTTTAATTCACTAAAAAGCAGTTAGAAATTAAAATAGATATAAAATATACTATTTTTAAACTCAAAAAATAAAATAGGCTGTTTAAATCCTATTTTACATTGCAAGTTAAATGCACAAATTTCAAACAGGAATAAAATATACTATTTTAATCCTATCTTTCCTTCATAGTTAGTAAAATAACAATAAAATAGACTGAATATTTTTCTGTGTTGGTGTTGTGTACTCAGGTGTTGGTGTTGTGAATAATATGTTTGCGATGTTACTCTGAGTGCATATCCACACCGGGCGAGCTTGAAAAATATGCCCGGCCACGGTGGGATTCGAACCTACGACCTTTGGAATACTAGCCCAATGCTCTTCCAACTGAGCTACGCGGTCAGGACGGTTCGAGTAAGTGATATTTCGGAACAGTATCTAGTTCCTTCAATACCAATGTGTTCTAGTAATATGAATTTTCTGTGCTGGTGTTGTGTACTCAGGTGAATAATATGTTTGCGATGTTACTCTGAGTGGATATCCACACCGGGCGAGCTTGAAAAATATGCCCGGCCACGGTGGGATTCGAACCTACGGCCTTTGGAATACTAGCCCAATGCTCTTCCAGCTGAGCTACGCGGTAAGGACGGTTCGAGTAAGTGATATTTCGAAACAGTATCTAATTCCTTCAATACCAATGTGTTCTAGTAATGTGAATTTTTCTGTGTTGGTGTTGTGTACTCAGGTGAATTTAATATGTTTGCGATGTTACTCTGAGTGCATATCCACACCGGGCGAGCTTGAAAAATATGCCCGGCCACGGTGGGATTCGAACCTACGACCTTTGAAAAACTAGCCCAATGCTCTTCCAACTGAGCTACGCGGTCAGGACGGTTCGAGTAAGTGATATTTCGGAACAGTATCTAGTTCCTTCAATACCAATGTGTTCTAGTAATATGAATTTATTTCTGTGTTGGTGTTGTGTACTCAGGTGAATAATATGTTTTCGATGTTACTCTGAGTGCATATCCACACCGGGCGAGCTTGAAAAATATGCCCGGCCACGGTGGGATTCGAACCTACGACCTTTGGAATACTAGCCCAATGCTCTCCCAACTGAGCTACGTGGTCAGGACGGTTCGAGTAAGTGATATTTCGGAACAGTATCTAGTTCCTTCAATACCAATGTGTTCTAGTAATATGAATTTTTCTGTGTTGGTGTTGTGTACTCAGGTGAATAATATGTTTGCGATGTTACTCTGAGTGCATATCCACACCGGGCGAGCTTGAAAAATATGCCCGACCACGGTGGGATTCGAACCTACGACCTTTGGAATACTAGCCCAATGCTCTTCCAACTGAGCTACGCGGTCAGGACGGTTCGAGTAAGTGATATTTCGGAACAGTATCTAGTTCCTTCAATACCAATGTGTTCTAGTAATATGAATTTTTTCTGTGTTGTTGTTGTGTACTCAGGTGAATATGTTTGCGATGTTACTCTGAGTGCATATCCACACCGGGCGAGCTTGAAAAATATGCCCGGCCACGGTGGGATTCGAACCTACGACCTTTGGAATACTAGCCCAATGCTCTTCCAACTGAGCTACGCGGTCAGAACGGTTCGAGTAAGTGATATTTCGGAACAGAATCTAGTTCCTTTGATACCAATGTATTCTAGTAATATGAATTTTTTTCTGTGTTGGTGTAGTGTACTCAGGTGAATATGATATTTGTGGTGTTACTCTGAGTGTATATCCACACCAGGCGAGCTTGAAAAATATACGCGGCCACGGTGGGATTCGAACCTACGACCTTTGGAATACTAGCCCAATGCTCTTCCAACCGAGCTACGCGGTCAGGACGGTTCGAGTAAGTGATATTTCGGAACAGTATCTAGTTCCTTGAATACCAATGTGTTCTAGTAATATGAATTTTTCTGTGTTGGTGTTGTGTACTCAGGTGAATAATATGTTTGCGATGTTACTCTGAGTGCATATCCACACCGGGCGAGCTTGAAAAATATGCCCGGCCACGGTGGGATTCGAACCTACGACCTTTGGAATACTAGCCCAATGTTCTTCCAACTGAGCTACGCGGTGAGGACGGTTCGAGTAAGTGATATTTCGGAACAGTATCTAGTTCCTTCAATACCAATATGTTCTAGTAATATGAATTTTTGTTTCTCGGTGTTGGTGTTGTGTACTCAGGTGAATAATATGTTTGCGATGTTACTCTGAGTGCATATCCACACCGGGCGAGCTTGAAAAATATGCCGGCCACGGTAGGATTCGAACCTACGACCTTTGGAATACTGGCCCAATGCTCTTCCAACTGAGCTACGTGGTCAGGACGGTTCGAGTAAGTGATATTTCGGAACAGTATCTAGTTCCTTCAATACCAATATGTTCTACTAATATGAATTTTTTTTTCCTGTGTTGGTGTTGTGTACTCAGGTGAATAATATGTTTGCGATGTTACTCTGAGTGCATATCCACACCGGGCGAGCTTGAAAAATATGCCCGGCCACGGTGGGATTCGAACCTACGACCTTTGGAATACTAGCCCAATGCTCTTCCAACTGAGCTACGCGGTCAAGACGGTTCGAGTAAGTGATATTTCGGAACAGAATCTAGTTCCTTCGATACCAATGTATTCTAGTAATATGAAATTTTTTCTGTGTTGGTGTAGTGTACTCAGGTGAATATGATATTTGTGGTGTTACTCTGAGTGTATATCCACACCGGGCGAGCTTGAAAAATATGCCCGGCCACGGTGGGATTCGAACCTACGACCTTTGGAATACTAGCCCAATGCTCTTCCAACTGAGCTACGCGGTCAGGACGGTTCGAGTAAGTGATATTTGAGCACAGTATCTAGTTCCTTCAATACCAATATGTTCTAGTAATATGAATTTTTTTTTTCTCTGTGTTGGTGTTCTGTACTCAGGTGAATAATATGTTTGCGATGTTACTCTGAGTGCATATCCACACCGGGCGAGCTTGAAAAATATGCCCGGCCACGGTGGGATTCGAACCTACGACCTTTGGAATACTAGCCCAATGCTCTTCCAACTGAGCTACGTGGTCAGGACGGTTCGAGTAAGTGATATTTCGGAACAGTATCTAGTTCCTTCAATACCAATGTGTTCTTGTAATATGAATTTATTTTTTTTTCTGTGCTGGTGTTGTGTACTCAGGTGAATAATATGTTTGTGATGTTACTCTGAGTGCATATCCACACCGGGCGAGCTTGAAAAATATGCCCGGCCACGGTGGGATTCGAACCTACGACCTTTGGAATACTAGCCCAATGCTCTTCCAACTGAGCTACGCGGTCAGCATGGTTCGAGTAAGTGATATTTCGGAACAGTATCTAGTTCCTTCAATACCAATATGTTCTAGTAATATTAATTTTTTTTTCTGTGTTGGTGTTGTGTACTCAGGGGAATAATATGTTTGCGATGTTACTCTGAGTGCATATCCACACCGGGCGAGCTTGAAAAATATGCCCGGCCACGGTGGGATTCGAACCTACGACCTTTGGAATACTAGCCCAATGCTCTTCCAACTGAGCTATGCGGTCAGGACGGTTCGAGTAAGTGATATTTCGGAACAGTATCTGGTTCCTTCAATACCAATATCTTCTAGTAATATGAATTTTTTTTTTCTCTGTGTTGGTTTTGTGTACTCAGGTGAATAATATGTTTGCCATGTTACTCTGAGTGCATATCCACACCGGGCGAGCTTGAAAATATGGCCGGCCACGGTGGGATTCGAACCTATGACCTTTGGAATACTAGCCCAATGCTCTTCCAACTGAGCTACGCGGTCAGGACGGTTCGAGTAAGTGATATTTCGGAACAGTATCTAGTTCCTTCAATACCAATGTGTTCTAGTAATATGATTTTTTTCTGTGTTGGTGTTGTGTACTCAGGCGAATAATATGTTTGCGATGTTACTCTGAGTGCATATCCACACCGGCGAGCTTGAAAAATATGCCCGGCCACGGTGGGATTCGAACCTACGACCTTTGGAATACTAGCCCAATGCTCTTCCACCTGAGCTACGCGGTCAGGACGGTTCGAGTAAGTGATATTTCGGAACAGTATCTAGTTCCTTCAATACCAATGTGTTCTAGTAATATGAATTTTTTTTCTGTGTTGGTGTTGTGTACTCAGGTGAATAATATGTTTGCGATGTTACTCTGAGTGCATATCCACACTGGGCGAGCTTGAAAAATATGCCCGGCCACGGTAGGATTCGAACCTACGACCTTTGGAATACTAGCCCAATGCTCTTCCAACTTAGCTACGCGGTCAGCACTGTTCGAGTAAGTGATATTTCGGAACAGTATCTAGTTCCTTCAATACCAATATGTTCTAGTAATATGAATTTTTTTTTCTGTGTTGGTGTTGTTGTCAGGGGAATAATATGTTTGCGATGTTACTCTGAGTGCATATCCACACCGGGCGAACTTGAAAAATATGCCCGGCCACGGTGGGATTCGAACCTACGACCTTTGGAATACTCGCCCAATGCTCTTCCAACTGAGCTACGCGGTCAGGACGGTTCGAGTAAGTGATATTTCGGCACAGTATCTAGTTCCTTCAATACCAATATGTTCTAGTAATATGAATTTTTTTTTTCTCTGTGTTGGTGTTCTGTACTCAGGTGAATAATATGTTTGCGATGTTACTCTGAGTGCATATCCACACCGGGCGAGCTTGAAAAATATGCCCGGCCACGGTGGGATTCAAACCTACGACCTTTGGAATACTAGCCCAATGCTCTTCCAACTGACCTACGCGGTGAGGACGGTTCGAGTAAGTGATATTTCGGAACAGTATCTAGTTCCTTCAATACCAATATGTTCTAGTAATATGAATTTTTTTTCCTGTGTTGGTGTTGTGTACTCAGGTGAATAATATGTTTGCGGTGTTACTCTGAGTGCATATCCACACCGGGCGAGCTTGAAAAATATGGCCGGCCACGGTGGGATTCGAACCTACGACCTTTGGAATACTAGCCCAATGCTCTTCCAACTGAGCTGTGCGGTCAGGACGGTTCGAGTAAGTGATATTTCGGAACAGTATCTAGTTCCTTCAATACCACTATGTTCTAGTAATATGATTTTTTTTTTTCTGTGTTGGTGTTGTGTACTCAGGTGAATAATATGTTTGCGATGTTACTCTGAGTGCATATCCACACTGGGCGAGCTTGAAAAATATGCCCGGCCACGGTAGGATTCGAACCTACGACCTTTGGAATACTAGCCCAATGCTCTTCCAACTGAGCTACGCAGTCGGGACGGTTCGAGTAAGTGATATTTCTGAACAGTATCTGGTTCCTTCAATACCAATATCTTCTAGTAATATGAATTTTTTTTTTCTCTGTGTTGGTGTTGTGTACTCAGGTGAATAATATGTTTGCCATGTTACTCTGAGTGCATATCCCCACCGGGCGAGCTTGAAAATATGCCCGGCCACGGTGGGATTCGAACCTACGATCTTTGGAATACTAGCCCAATGCTCTTCCAACTGAGCTATGCGGTCAGGACGGTTCGAGTAAGTGATATTTCGGAACAGTATCTAGTTCCTTCAATACCAATGTGTTCTAGCAATATGAATTTTTTTCTGTGTTGGTGTTGTGTACTCAGGTGAATAATATTTTTGCGATGTTACTCTGAGTGCATATCCACACCGGGCGAGCTTGAAAAATATGCCCGGCCACGGTGGGATTCGAACCTACGACCTTTGGAATACTAGCCCAATGCTCTTCCAACTGAGCTACGCGGTCAGGACGGTTCGAGTAAGTGATATTTCGGAACAGAATCCAGTTCCTTCAATACCAATGTTTTCTAGTAATATGAATTTTTTCTGTGTTGGTGTAGTGTACTCAGGTGAATAATATGTTTGTGATGTTACTCTGAGTGCATATCCACACCGGGCGAGCTTGAAAAATATGCCCGGCCACGGTAGGATTCGAACCTACGACCTTTGGAATACTGGCCCAATGCTCTTCCAACTGAGCTACGCGGTCAGGACGGTTCGAGTAAATGATATTTCGGAACAGTATCTAGTTCCTTCAATACCAATATGTTCTACTAATATGAATTTTTTTTTCCTGTGTTGGTGTTGTCTACTCAGGTGAATAATATGTTTGCGATGTTACTCTGGGTGCATATCAACACCGGGCGAGCTTGAAAAATATGCCCGGCCACGGTGGGATTCGAACCTACGACCTTTGGAATACTAGCCCAATGCTCTTCCAACTGAGCTACGCGGTCAGCATGGTTCGAGTAAGTGATATTTCGGAACAGTATCTAGTTCCTTCAATACCAATATGTTCTAGTAATATGAATTTTTTTTTTCTGTGTTGGTGTTCTGTACTCAGGTGAATAATATGTTTGCGATGTTACTCTGAGTGCATATCCACACTGGGCGAGCTTGAAAAATATGCCCGGCCACGGTAGGATTCGAACCTACGACCTTTGGAATACTAGCCCAATGCTCTTCCAACTTAGCTACGCGGTCAGGACGGTTCGAGTAAGTGATATTTCGGCACAGTATCTAGTTCCTTCAATACCAATATGTTCTAGTAATATGAATTTTTTTCTTCTCTGTGTTGGTGTTCTGTACTCAGGTGAATAATATGTTTGCCATGTTATCTGAGTGCATATCCACACCGGGAGAGCTTGAAAAACATGCTCGGCCACGGTAGGATTCGAACCTACTACCTTTGGAATACTAGCCCAATGCTCTTCCAACTGAGCTACGCAGTCAGGACGGTTCAAGTAAGTGATATTTCGGAACAGTATCTAGTTCCTTCAATACCAATATGTTCTAGTAATATGAATTTTTTTTTCTCGGTGTTGGTGTTGTGTACTCAGGTGAATAATATGTTTGCCATGTTACTCTGAGTGCATATCCACACCGGGCGAACTTGAAAATATGCCCGGCCACGGTGGGATTCGAACCTACGACCTTTGGAATACTAGCCCAATGCTCTTCCAACTGAGCTACGCGGTCAGGACGGTTTGAGTAAGTGATATTTCGGAACAGTATCTGGTTCCTTCAATACCAATATGTTCTAGTAATATGAATTTTTTTTTTCTCTGTGTTGGTGTTGTGTACTCAGGTGAATAATATTTTTGCCATGTTACTCTGAGTGCATATCCACACCGGGCAAGCTTGAAAAATATGCCCGGCCACGGTGGGATTCGAACCTACGACCTTGGGAATACTAGCCCAATGCTCTTCCAACTGAGCTACGCGGTGAGGACTGTTCGAGTAAGTGATATTTCGGAACAGTATCTAGTTCCTTCAATACCAATATGTTCTAGTAATATGAATTTTTTTTCTCTGTGTTGGTGTTGTGTACTCAGGTGAATAATATGTTTGCGATGTTACTCTGAGTGCATATCCACACCGGGCGAGCTTGAAAAATATGCCCGGCCACGGTGGGATTCGAACCTACGACCTTTGGAATACTAGCCCAATGCTCTTCGAACTGAGCTACGCGGTCAGGACGGTTTGAGTAAGTGATATTTCGGAACAGTATCTGGTTCCTTCAATACCAATATGTTCTAGTAATATGAATTTTTTTTTCCTGTGTTGGTGTTGTCTACTCAGGTGAATAATATGTTTGCGATGTTACTCTGGGTGCATATCCACACCGGGCGAGCTTGAAAAATATGCCAGGCCACGGTGGGATTCGAACCTACGACCTTTGGAATACTAGCGCAATGCTCTTCCAACTGAGCTACGCGGTCAGCATGGTTCGAGTAAGTGATATTTCGGAACAGTATCTAGTTCCTTCAATACCAATATGTTCTACTAATATGAATTTTTTTTTCTGTGTTGGTGTTCTGTACTCAGGTGAATAATATGTTTGCGATGTTACTCTGAGTGCATATCCACACCGGGCGACCTTCAAAAATATGCCCGGCCACGGTAGGATTCGAACCTACGACCTTTGGAATACTAGCCCAATGCTCTTCCAACTGAGCTATGCGGTCAGGACGGTTCGAGTAAGTGATATTTCGGAACAGTGTCTAGTTCCTTCAATACCAATATGTTCTAGTAATATGAATTTTTTTTTTCTGTGTTGCTGTTGTGTACTCAGGTGAATAATATGTTTGCGCTGTTACTCTGAGTGCATATCCACACCGGGCGACCTTGAAAAATATGCCCGGCCACGGTAGGATTCGAACCTACGACCTTTGGAATACTAGCCCAATGCTCTTCCAACTGAGCTACGCAGTCAGGACGGTTCGAGTAAGTGATATTTCGGAACAGTATCTGGTTCCTTCAATACCAATATCTTCTAGTAATATGAATTTTTTTTTTCTCTGTGTTGGTGTTGTGTACTCAGGTCAATAATATGTTTGCCATGTTACTCTGAGTGCATATCCACACCGGGTGAGCTTGAAAATATGCCCGGCCACGGTGGGATTCGAACCTACGACCTTTGGAATACTAGCCCAATGCTCTTCGAACTGAGCTACGCGGTGAGGACGGTTCGAGTAAGTGATATTTCGGAACAGTATCTGGTTCCTTCAATACCAATATGTTCTAGTAATATGAATTTTTTCTTCTCTGTGTTGGTGTTGTGTACTCAGGTGAATAATATGTTTGCGATGTTACTCTGAGTGCATATCCACACCGGGCGAGCTTGAAAAATATGCCCGGCCACGGTGGGATTCGAACCTACGACCTTTGGAATACTAGCCCAATGCTCTTCCAACTGAGCTACGCGGTCAGGACGGTTCGAGTAAGTGATATTTCGGAACAGTATCTGGTTCCTTCAATACCAATATGTTCTAGTAATATGAATTTTTTTTTTCTCTGTGTTGGTGTTGTGTACTCAGGTGAATAATATGTTTGCCATGTTACTCTGAGTGCATATCCACACCGGGCGAGCTTGAAAAATATGCCCGGCCACGGTAGGATTCGAACCTACGACCTTTGGAATACTGGCCCAATGCTCTTCCAACTGAGCTACGCGGTCAGGACGGTTCGAGTAAATGATATTTCGGAACAGTATCTAGTTCCTTCAATACCAATATGTTCTACTAATATGAATTTTTTTTTCCTGTGTTGGTGTTGTCTACTCAGGTGAATAATATGTTTGCGATGTTACTCTGGGTGCATATCAACACCGGGCGAGCTTGAAAAATATGCCCGGCCACGGTGGGATTCGAACCTACGACCTTTGGAATACTAGCCCAATGCTCTTCCAACTGAGCTACGCGGTCAGCATGGTTCGAGTAAGTGATATTTCGGAACAGTA
This sequence comes from Paramuricea clavata, assembly GCA_902702795.2. NCBI lineage: Eukaryota > Metazoa > Cnidaria > Anthozoa > Malacalcyonacea > Plexauridae > Paramuricea > Paramuricea clavata. Next base: position 18,589 of record CACRXK020003932.1, on the reverse strand, counting down.
TCTAGTTCCTTCAATACCAATATGTTCTGGTAATATGAATTTTTTTTTTCTGTGTTGGTGTTCTGTACTCAGGTGAATAATATGTTTGCGATGTTACTCTGAGTGCATATCCACACCGGGCGACCTTCAAAAATATGCCCGGCCACGGTAGGATTCGAACCTACGACCTTTGGAATACTAGCCCAATGCTCTTCCAACTGAGCTACGCAGTCAGGACAGTTCGAGTAAGTGATATTTCGGAACAGTATCTGGTTCCTTCAATACCAATATCTTCTAGTAATATGAATTTTTTTTTTCTCTTTGTTGGTGTTGTGTACTCAGGTGAATAATATGTTTGCCATGTTACTCTGAGTGCATATCCACACCGGGCGAGCTTGAAAATATGCCCGGCCACGGTGGGATTCGAACCTACGATCTTTGGAATACTAGCCCAATGCTCTTCCAACTGAGCTATGCGGTCAGGTCGGTTCGAGTAAGTGATATTTCGGAACAGTATCTAGTTCCTTCAATACCAATATGTTCTAGTAATATGAATTTTTTTTTTCTGTGTTGGTGTTGTGTACTCAGGTGAATAATATGTTTGCACTGTTACTCTGAGTGCATATCCACACCGGGCGACCTTGAAAAATATGCCCGGCCACGGTAGGATTCGAACCTACGACCTTTGGAATACTAGCCCAATGCTCTTCCAACTGAGCTATGCAGTGAGGACGGTTCGAGTAAGTGATATTTCGGAACAGTATCTGGTTCCTTCAATACCAATATCTTCTAGTAATATGAATTTTTTTTTCTCTGTGTTGGTGTTGTGTACTCAGGTGAATAATATGTTTGCGATGTTACTCTGAGTGCATATCCACACCGGGCGAGCTTGAAAAATATGCCCGGCCACGGTGGGATTCGAACCTACGACCTTTGGAATACTAGCCCAATGCTCTTCCAACTGAGCTACGCGGTCAGGACGGCTCGAGTAAGTGATATTTCGGAACAGGATCTAGTTCCTTCGATACCAATGTATTCTATTAATATGAATTTTTTTCTGTGTTGGTGTAGTGTACTCAGGTGAATATGATATTTGTGGTGTTACTCTGAGTGTATATCCACACCGGGCGAGCTTGAAAAATATGCCCGGCCACGGTGGGATTCGAACCTACGACCTTTGGAATACCAGCCCAATGCTCTTCCAACTGAGCTACGCGGTCAGGACGGTTCGAGTAAGTGATATTTCGGAACAGTATCTAGTTCCTTCAATACCAATATGTTCTAGTAATATGAATTTTTTTTTTCTCTGTGTTGGTGTTGTGTACTCAGGTGAATAATATTTTTGCCATGTTACTCTGAATGCATATCCACATCGGGCAAGCTTGAAAAATATGCCCGGCCACGGTGGGATTCGAACCTACGACCTTGGGAATACTAGCCCAATGCTCTTCCAACTGAGCTACGCGGTGAGGACGGTTCGAGTAAGTGATATTTCGGAACAGTATCTAGTTCCTTCAATACCAATATGTTCCAGTAATATGAATTTTTTTTTCTCGGTGTTGGTGTTGTGTACTCAGGTGAATAATATGTTTGCGATGTTACTCTGAGTGCATATCCACACCGGGCGAGCTTGAAAAATATGCCCGGCCACGGTAGGATTCGAACCTACGACCTTTGGAATACTAGCCCAATGCTCTTCCAACTGAGCTACGCGGTCAGGACGGTTCGAGTAAGTGATATTTCGGAACAGTATCTGGTTCCTTCAATACCAATATGTTCTAGTAATATGATTTTTTTTTTCTCTGTGTTGGTGTTGTGTACTCAGGTGAATAATATGTTTGCCATGTTACTCTGAGTGCATATCCACACCGGGCAAGCTTGAAAAATATGCCCGGCCACAGTGGGATTCGAACCTACGACCTTTGGAATACTAGCCCAATGCTCTTCCAACTGAGCTACGCGGTCAGCATGGTTTGAGTAAGTGATATTTCGGAAAAGTATCTAGTTCCTTCAATACCAATATGTTCTAGTAATATGAATTTTTTTTTTCTGTGTTGGTGTTCTGTACTCAGCTGAATAATATGTTTGCGATGTTACTCTGAGTGCATATCCACACCGGGCGACCTTCAAAAATATGCCCGGCCACGGTAGGATTCGAACCTACGACCTTTGGAATACTAGCCCAATGCTCTTCCAACTGAGCTACGCAGTCAGGACGGTTCGAGTAAGTGATATTTCGGAACAGTATCTGGTTCGTTCAATACCAATATCTTCTAGTAATATGAATTTTTTTTTTCTCTGTGTTGGTGTTGTGTACTCAGGTGAATAATATGTTTGCCATGTTACTCTGAGTGCATATCCACACCGGGCGAGCTTGAAAATATGCCCGGCCACGGTGGGATTCGAACCTACGATCTTTGGAATACTAGCCCAATGCTCTTCCAACTGAGCTATGCGGTCAGGACGGGTCGAGTAAGTGATATTTCGGAACAGTATCTAGTTCCTTCAATACCAATATGTTCTAGTAATATGAATTTTTTTCTTCTCTGTGTTGGTGTTCTGTACTCAGGTGAATAATATGTTTGCCATGTTATCTGAGTGCATATCCACACCGGGCGAGCTTGAAAAATATGCCCGGCCACGGTAGGATTCGAACCTACGACCTTTGGAATACTGGCCCAATGCTCTTCCAACTGAGCTATGCGGTCAGGACGGTTCGAGTAAGTGATATTTCGGAACAGTATCTAGTTCCTTCAATACCAATATGTTCTAGTAATATGAATTTTTTTTTCTCTGTGTTGGTGTTGTGTACTCAGGTGAATAATATGTTTGCCATGTTACTCTGAGTGGATATCCACACCGGGCGAGCTTGAAAAATGTGCCCGGCCACGGTAGGATTCGAACCTACGACCTTTGGAATACTGGCCCAATGCTCTTCCAACTGAGCTACGCGGTCAGCATGGTTCGAGTAAGTGATATTTCGGAACAGTATCTAGTTCCTTCAATACCAATATGTTCTAGTAATATGAATTTTTTTTCCTGTGTTGGTGTTGTGTACTCAGGTGAATAATATGTTTGCGATGTTACTCTGATTGCATATCCACACCGGGCGAGCTTGAAAAATATGCCCGGCCACGGTGGGATTCGAACCTATGACCTTTGGAATAGTAGCGCAATGCTCTTCCAACTGAGCTACGCGGTCAGGACGGTTCGAGTAAGTGATATTTCAGAACAGTATCTAGTTCCTTCAATACCAATGTGTTCTGGTAATATGAATTTTTTCTGTGTTAGTGTTGTGTACTCAGGTGAATTTAATATGTTTGCGATGTTACTCTGAGTGCATATCCACACCGGGCGAGCTTGAAAAATATGCCCGGTCACGGTGGGATTCGAACCTACGACCTTTGGAATACTAGCCCAATGCTCTTCCAACTGAGCTACGCGGTCAGGACGGTTCGAGTAAGTGATATTTCGGAACAGTATCTAATTCCTTCAATACCAATGTGTTCTATTAATATGAATTTTTTGTGCTGGTGTTGTGTACTCAGGTGAATAATATGTTTGCGATGTTACTCTGAGTGTACATCCACACCGGGCGAGCTTGAAAAATATGCCCGGCCACGGTGGGATTCGAACCTACGGCCTTTCGAATGCTACCCCCATGCTCTTCCAACTGAGCTACGCGGTAAGGACGGTTCGAGTAAGTGATATTTCGGAACACTAGCTAGTTCCTTCAATACCAATGTGCTCTAGTAATATGAATTTTTCTGTGTTGGTGTTGTGTACTCAGGTGAATAATATGTTTGCGATGTTACTCTGATTCCATATCCACACCAGGCGAGCTTGAAAAATATGCCCGGCCACGGTGGGATTCGAACCTACGACCTTTCGAATACTAGCCCAATGCTCTTCCAACTGAGCTACGCGGTCAGGACGGTTCGAGTAAGTGATATTTCAGAGCAGTATCTAGTTTCTTCAATGCCAATGTGTTCTAGTAATATGAATTTTTTCTGTGTTGGTGTTGTGTACTCAGGTGAATTTAATATGTTTGCGATGTTACTCTGAGTGCATATCCACACCGGGCGAGCTTGAAAAATATGCCAGGTCACGGTGGGATTCGAACCTACGACCTTTGGAATACTAGCCCAATGCTCTTCCAACTGAGCTACGCGGTCAGGACGGTTCGAGTAAGTGATATTTCGGAACAGTATCTAGTTCCTTCAATACCAATGTGTTCTTGTAATATGAATTTTTTTCTGTGCTGGTGTTGTGTACTCAGGTGAATAATATGTTTGTGATGTTACTCTGAGTGCATATCCACACCGGGCGAGCTTGAAAAATATGCCCGGCCACAGTGGGATTCGAACCTACGACCTTTGGAATACTAGCCCAATGCTCTTCCAGCTGAGCTACGCGGTCAGGACCGTTCGAGTAAGTGATATTTCGGAACAGTATCTAGTTCCTTCAATACCAATGTGCTCTAGTAATATGAATTTTTCTGTGTTGATGTTGTGTACTCAGGTGAATAATATGTTTGCGATGTTACTCTGATTGCATATCCACACCGGGCGAGCTTGAAAAATATGCCCGCCCACGGTGGGATTCGAACCTACGACCTTTGGAATACTAGCGCAATGCTCTTCCAACTGAGCTACGCGGTCAGGACGGTTCGAGTAAGTGATATTTCAGAACAGTGTCTAGTTCCTTCAATACCAATGTGTTCTAGTAATATGAATTTTTTCTGTGTTGGTGTTGTGTACTCAGGTGAATTTAATATGTTTGCGATGTTACTCTGAGTGCATATCCACACCGGGCGAGCTTGAAAAATATGCCCGGTCACGGTGGGATTCGAACCTACGACCTTTGGAATACTAGCCCAATGCTCTTCCAACTGAGCTACGCGGTCAGGACGGTTCGAGTAAGTGATATTTCGGAACACTATCTAGTTCCTTCAATACCAATGTGTTGTAGTAATATGAATTTTTCTGTGTTGGTGTTGTGTACTCAGGTGAATAATATGTATGCGATGTTACTCTGAGCTCATATCCACACCGGGCGAGCTTGAAAAATATGCCCGGCCACGGTGGGATTCAAACCTATGACCTTTGGAATACTAATGTCTTTGTTGTTTCTGTGGCACATGTTGGTTGTTTAACCAGTTGCATTAATTGATAATTATCCAACAAATTGATCAATTTAGAAGTATGAATGCTAATTTCAGGTGATATTAAATCACAGTTTAAATCGCCTAAAATGTCGAATTCTTTTTTAGACGCATCTAACTTAATTAAAATTTTCTCAAATTTGTCGAAAAGTACAACAGGAGATTTTGGTGGTCTATACCATGTTGTTATTAAAAACAGATCAGAATATGGCTTTTTAATTTCAATTGTAATCATTTCAAGACTTCTGTCTTCAAGGTTAGGTTTTCTAGTAAAATTTATAGAATTTCGAACATAAATACAGACTCCTCCAGCTTTATTGCGATCCTTGTGGATGCCAGTATAGCCTGGGAGGTCAATAAAATAGTCTCGGGATCAAATAGATCTAATTTAGTTTCATTAATTGCCAGAATATCAAAAATACCATCTTTCATAAATACTTGCAATTCATCAATGTGTTTTGAAAGACTTTTTATATTTAGTGATCCAATTTTAAATCCCCTAATTTTGGAAAGGTCATGTCGAGTGTCACGGAGGGTCTAAAACACAGGTCGCAAGTCACAGGTCGCAAGTCACAGGTCGCAGCTTCGTGTAAAAAACATACCTGATTGTGTGTCGCAGAGAATAGTGTATTGCAATAGACAATTCCTATTATAGACTAATTCTAGGCAAGGATATGCAAATAAATCGCTACAGCTAGAAAGAGCATACTGAAATGAGTAAAATTGCAAATGAAGCTGTGACTTGTGACCTGTGTTTTAGACCCGCCGTGAGTTTCATCATGTAAAACTGAACACAATGTTGATTTATCATTGGTTGAATTATGATTCGTCAAGTTATATGTTGACTCTTTGTCGACATGACCCTATTAACGCATTGCTTCAAAGCAATATGTGACTTCCAGATTCAATATCTTCGGTTCGGTGCATGCTATGTAGATGAAAATACCAGCATTCGATTCAGTGAAACAATATCTCCTAATACCTATCGATAGTTTTAGTCAAATAATAGTTTTAGGGAAATTGTATAACAATTTATGACCTTTTGACAGGTCAAGCGGTGTCATATTTCATAAAATTAATCAATTATCTCGAACAATGCAAGCTATCCATACCCGAACATAACTTCGGCCCCTTTTGAGATATCGTTTTCGCTATAGTCTTATTGGAAACAGAATCAAAAACACTATTGAAAGTGTTATTTTCAAGCTTGTAGCCTTAGTTTTTCGTCTTTTATTTTGGTATTTCAATCTGTTGCAAAACTAATAAAATCAGCGGGATATTTTTAACCGGAAATACACTTTATATCTGCCAAAACATCACGTGTTCACATCCTAGTGCTCGGAAAACATCGGAAATCGATTCTACAAATTACATCTTACATCTCGAAATCAAATTACATCTGCAGCGTGATTTTCACATGCATTGGGCTACGGGATACTCCTTATTGGCCAATTTTATATGCAGCATGCGCGTGCGAGTAAAAACCCAATGAAACCCGATATTTTGAAAAAATCAAAATAAACATTTCCACTTGCCGTATTCAAACAAAACTTTCTACATAAAAGCGCTTGAATACAAGGAATATTTCACTAATATTAACTTGCGGCGAATTCTGAAGAGTTTAGAAATATTCAACTTTTTCTCCATATGAAAATACAGAATATTTGGCCAAACGGTGAGTAAATATATGATTGTTTCGGTTTGTGTATTTGTTTTGACGGCATTAGACCCCCTGATGAAAAGCTTATTTTGTTAGGATTTCAATGGTGTTCTTTGTTTTTAAGGGGGGTGAATACGCACTGAAATATTCCCGAGCCGATGGCGCGAAGCGCCGTGCGAGGGTACTAATTCCGCACGGCTATTTACACCCGGGTGTTTGAAAACATAGCGAAGTGCAAAGTTGTCCTCCATTATGTGATGGACGGTCTTCGACGTTATGCGTGTGCGCAAGTACAAGCTCGCAATAAAAAAATGTTTTTCATTTTGCAAAGATTATTTGGCCGTTTTACATTATATTTTTGCGATGAATTTCGCTTTTAAATGGAAACAAGCCTGCAGTTTCATGAATTAGTGGTTGTCAACCGTGAAACAAAGTGTGAAAGGCATGTATAAACACGAATTTTGTCAAAGACGAACCAGATATTTTTTTTAAAAGTAAATTTAATCGTTGTCTTGGCTATGTTTGGGACTTGCATGGGTATTAAGTGTTACAAACATTTCAGTATTAAAATTCCATACTGTACTTGCTTTGTGTTTTCGATTTCATTCATACATCTGCGAAATTTTTACGCCATCCATAATATAAACTCAGTAAATAATATGTTTTTATGCAAGCTGGTATTTGTATACATGAAATTGTATAAATGTAGTGATTAATATTAAAATAACGTTGTTTATTTGGGGCAATTAATACAGCGTATCATGTTTTTATGTGTGTTTATTTATGGTCGTTTACGTAAACTATAACCTATACTTAAACCCATAGCTCAAAAACTAGCTTCTGCATATAAAACAAATATATTTTGCCGTATTTTCGAGCAAACTACTGTCGGCAAAACAACTGAGTTTTTCAGTTTCCCCTGCAGTTTCACGACAAAGTTTCAAACGTTTTACCGTTACATTTTACATTAAATTTTAAGTCTATTGAAAGCCAACATAACAAAACTATCAATAGGCTACATTCCAAAATATGAAAATCAATGATTCTTTAGTTAAAAGTTATCTCGTATTATTTTCATGTTACCATAGCGACTACTATTATTTTAATTAAACATGGAATGGAATACTTCATGTGGAATTTCTATATTTCAGCTGTTAAAAAAAGGCGAGGGGTTGCTGCATGCATGTATTTCTAGTTACCTTATAAAACAGTTGAATCAAAATATTGCTTGCCGTGAAAAATGTCGCATGTCGAGAAAGAGATCCGCATTGAAATTACATCCATAGGTAATGTAATTTCTAAAATTACAAGCGAGGGCTTGGATACCTCTTGGCTTTAGGTGTAGTCCACCTGTGTTTAAAAATTGTTCTCAGATATTATTATTATTTATAAAATCAAGTAATTTTGTTCACAATACCTTTTTAGTATATTATTTACCTCTAAGATCTTTGAATTTAGTGCTGGGTTGTCACTTCTTCTGACCATGTAGGATATAGCTATATCCACATTTGGCAGCTCTGTTTTTATGCCAGTGACAAGCTTATCCAACTTGATCTCTCTCGGGCTATTCTTTCTCAACTAGGTTATTATCAGGCTTGTATTTCAGCAACGGTTTAACATGATGTTCCAAGTCTTCAGTTGTTACACCAGAAAATGACTTTGATGTGACCTTATGTGACATGGACAGTTTTCTACCATGTTCGTTTAGTCTCCAATGATTGTGACCCAAGATTCAGATTGGTTGCCTGTTGCTTGACTGACTTGACATTTCTTGATTGGTTTGCTGTTTTTGACATTTCCTGTTACTTACATGCTCATTCGAATTCTTTCTATCCCTTTGGTTTTGTTTACTGTTGTCATTGAAAGCAGGGGGATTCTGACATTATACTTTGCCATTTTTGCCAACCTTCAACCACGGCCCATCTTGATCTTTAACACCATCGCTATTTGAATATAGGTGAAATTATTTTCAGCATGTAAAATCACTTAATTAAAATTTGTCTGCCATTGTTAAAAACATGTTCCAACCATCCCTGTGATTGTACATTACTGTGGCCTCTTGTGTCGTCAAAGACTCAACAACAACATTGCCAAGTCCTTTATTGCAAATCTTTTCTCACTATAAGAAATTTGAGACTACTCTTTATTTGGGAAAAAGTCAAATCTGTCAGATGACGACTTGTCTGATAATTCCTCTGAGTATAGACTGTATAGTTTAGGAGCTGGTTGTATAAAAACGTAATTAGCGCTAATCACTGTAGTTAAATCCTTAACTGTAATTAGTTAACTGAGTTGGACAGTTAACTAATCACTTAGTTAACTGCACATGGGGCTTGCGTGGGGTGATTAACATAAATTAAGGCTGATAAATTACCACTGGCAAGCAATTTGGTCTCGTTTATTCCAAAATGGCAAGCAAATTCTATACAAATAATTGTAAAAGGAGCCTGACCTTTGATACATTTTTGCCTACAAATACAAACATTCATTCTTACTGAAGGTATTACTTCATTGGTTTGTCATTTTCGACTTTAAAACTGGCCAAGCAAATGATTTTGTTTGGATCGCCTGTGGGAGACTATAAGGAGGACATCCGAAATGTATGTCACTATGTGCTATTGTCTGTGTCTGACAGTAACAAAATTCTCATGTCTGAGACGACACATTATATGACAGATTAAGTATGACCATGTTTAAAGTTGTTGAAAGCAATTAATGTTGTTGAAAAGTTGTTGAAAGCATTTTTGAAAGCAAGACATATTACCAAATGGTGAATTATCACACGAGCAACACTTGATAGGAAGATGGTGACTGTGGGACAACTTTCTTACTGAAGTTACACATCTGTGATCAATTCTTAATCTGTGATTGTATCTATATAGCTCAGTGCATTAAAATGATTTACCGCTGACCAGGATTCTCAGGTGAGGCGCATGCTCTCCCCAGTTCCTCAGCGGCAGTTAAGTCATAGAATAAAGATCCATATAGAAGGGCCACTTACGTCGGAAGCTTTGAAGTTTCTGTCCTCGCGCATGTCGCATGTTGGCCGCCATTTTCCTAGTCAGTCAATGACATTTTCTGGCCAATAAACACGCTGTACTGGCTGGTTGCTCCGTCTTCTGGCCAGTAGACTGCATATTTTTGCATAAAAAAATGCAGACATGTTGCACCGCTGAGTGGCCCTTCTGTTACTGATCTTTATTCTGTGGTTAAGTCAAACTGGAAGCATGGCGGACAAAGATGAATTCAAGAAGTACCAGAAGAATCAATGCCACAAGTGTAAAAGTATTGATGGAAAATTGTCTGGGAAGTGGGTATTGAAGTATAAAAAAATAATGCCCTGAAAGACATGGAGGCTCTTAGCCTAACAGACGAAGAGCATGCAAGAAAGCTGGTCCAGGTGCATACATTGGCCCAAAACATTACAACTCAGATGCAAAGAAATGTTCCAGGAACATTTGGCAAGACATTTTCTTATTACAGCATGCTTTTTGGGAAAATAACAGAAGATAATGGCAATGTATGCTTTGTTACAATTGAGAGGTGTCTAGAGGGCAGCTTTACCAAGTATATCAACAATACCGGCCAGATTGCTTCAACAAGTACAAGCAGTGATGACGTCATCAAGAAAGCAGAAACACAATGTATTACTCCTATAAAGTGAGTCAAGGTGAATTTTTACTTGTTTCAGAAACAGGTTATCAACTGTACAAACCAGAAATACCAAGTACAGCATTAACAAGTGATGTTGGTGGGGCAGATCGGTTGAATTTCTGCATAGGTAACCTATCTACCCAAGCAATAGAAACATTTTTTAAAAACCAGAAGTGTTGTGTTTATTGTATGATGTAACATACGTCATAGCAGAAGTAAAATGGACAGAGCACGTTGTGGTTGTCTTGATAGTGTACAAAAATGTAGGGTAAAAATATATATGTTGTTTTGTATGGTTTTATATGCGATTGTTTTTACCGTTTCGATGAGAAATACGAGAGAAGTAGTACAAGTAAAGAACGATTAATACATGGCGCCCAACGTGAAACATATAAGTTATTTATTTGTACTGTTTTGAGCGAAAAATTCAGTCAAATGTCGAGGGAAAATTTAGAGCGACTTCGCGCCAAAAGAGGCGGTTATCGCGGTGTGACAACCAAGCTTATAAAAGAATCACTTGAGATTCTTGAGTCAACCGATGTAGATATTCAACGATGCGAAGTTATTTCAAAACAACTTGAAGATAAAATGACGATTTTAAAAGAATTAAACGACGAAATTCTTGGTATATGCGAAGTAAGCGAGATAGAACACGAAATCGAAGAAGTGGTGGTCGTTATTGACCGAATTCTCAACACGAAAAGCAAAATCGAAGCAGCAAAGAAGATGCCAAATGTGGGAAACGTTAGCGTTGTCACATCACCAACCATTAGTGCCACAACTCAAATCGAAAACAACTCAAATATGAGTGAAAATACAGGTAATTTAGCGACCAACAGTGAAAATAGCGTGACAGATAATAGTGTAAACAGTGCGAGTATTGTTGACTCTAATACAAGTAATATTGCAACGAGTAATATTAATACGAACACGAGTTCGTGTGCCAACATCGTTGACATTGCCGAGACTGCCAAAGCTCGAACTTCCAAAATTTAGTGGGAAAGTTACTGAGTGGAGTTCTTTTTGGGACTTATATAACACTGCAATACATAGCAATACTAGTGTGTCTAAAGTAAACAAGTTCAATTATTTATTTTCCTTGCTTGAGGGGAATGCTGCACGTTCAATAAAGGGACTTACACTTACATCTGCCAATTATGATGCAGCAATCGAAATCTTACAAGAAAGATTTGGCAAAACACAGCAAATTATAGCTGCACACATGGACCAAATCTTGCAAATCCCAGCATGTTCTGAAGGCCGAACCAGACAGTTAAGATTTATTTTTGACAATATAAGTGTGCATGTTCGTGGACTTGCATCACAGGGAATTGCCACTGACCAATATGGTAGCTTATTGATCCCTGCAATCATGTCCAAATTGCCAAGCGAAATTAGGTTGCTTGTAGCACGTAAAGCAGCAGATGTTTGGAAAATCGATGATTTGCTCAAAACTATAAAGTCAGAGGTCGAAGCACGAGAGATGAGGAAGATGGCTCGCTCGAATGCAAGTGAGAAACCCCCCAACAAAAAACAGGGCTCACTTCCAACTGTGGGTTCATTTGTCGTGACAAAAAATGGCAAGGACGGTGAAGATAGTTTTAAGGTTAGATGTGCATTTTGTCATGAATTACATTATTCTGCATCCTGTGAAAAGGTAACAGACAGAGATAGTCGATTGAAACTTTTGCAGGATTCAAATTGTTGCTTTGTTTGTCTAAAGATAGGGCACCGTGCAAATACGTGTGATACCACAAAGAAGTGTCGACATTGCTCTGGACGACACCACCAATCTATTTGTAATAACCCTAGCAATAACTGTCAACAATGTGATGACAAGAAAGTCCCCGAGAACCGAAATTCTAACAAAGGTCCCGAAGGTTCAGACCCTCCCACTACCGCAGCTGTTACCCAGACAACCAAAGGAAGTGTTTTGTTGCAGACCGCCAGAGCTACTGTATCGAATTGGTCAAGATTAGTTCCTGCCCGTATATTGTTTGATACCGGAAGTCAAAGGTCTTACATCTGGAAGTCGCTTCAAAATCGATTAAGGTTAAACCCGATTGGCAAAGAAACCCTTCAACTAAACACCTTCGGCGAAAGCAAGTCTAAGCGAGAAAACTGTGAAGTGTTCAAGGTAAACATTGCGAACAAGAACAATGGCGAAAGTATAGAAATTACTTCAATTGGTTTTCCAACGATTTGTGCACCCCTTCCCGCTAAGGTAAACATAAGCAAATATTCCTACCTCGACAGTTTAGAACTTGCAGATTTCAATTCCTGTGATAGCAGTAACGACAACGACAGTATCCATATTCTTGTGGGTGTGCAGATCATTATTGGGATATAGTCACTGGTGATGTTATTCATGGAGGAAATGGCCCAACCGCAGTGAGCAGCAAATTGGGTTGGCTTTTATCTGGACCATCGAAGCAACTTCAGTCGAACAGCAACACATTCAGTAATCTCATCTTAACAGGAGAACAATTTGACAACTCTAGTACAGCAAGTGATCAGGATGAGCTAACTACTTCGTTGAAGCGTTTTTGGGAGGTGGAGAGTGTTAGCAGCGATTCCATCGACCACGAGATCGCACCGAAGCAACAAGATTTTGTTCAAAATATTCGATTCACAGGAGCACAATATGCAGTTGGCTTGCCATGGAAGGGCAATGATCACAACATCGAGGACGATTATGAACTGTGTCGTAATTGGTTAAAGTCGCTGCATCAAAAATTGCAAGTATCTCGATGAGTACAACCGAAATATTGAAGAGCAATTGGCTACCGGAATAGCAGAAGAAGTTCCTCCAAGCGATAAGGATCAGAAAAACATTCACTATCTTCCACATCACGGTGTCATTCAAAACGATAAGGCCACCACCAAATTATGTGTTGTGTATGACGGATCAGCGAAAACGGAAACGCATAACTACTCACTTAATGACTGTTTGCTTACTGGTCCCAACCTCATTCCACAAATTTTTGACTTGCTTGTAAAGTTTAGGCAAAACCCGGTTGGATAGCCTGCGTAGCAGGCGGTATTCGCGGGCACGAGAGAATGGGAAGCTTGAAATACCGCCTGCCCAAAAACTACACATTCTGAGTTCTCCCCGGCAGCTGGGTGCCGGAGCATTCTGATTGGTAGCCTGCGGAGCAGGCGGTATCTGATTGGGCAGAATGTTGATTTTGAATTTTTGATTGACAGGAGTACAGAATTAGAATAATTAGTGCTAATTTTAGAAGTTACTGTTGCCGTATTTATAATATAAACTATTGTTATTTTCGTAATTGTACCGATATATCGAGTGATGGCATACACTAACCAAAAGATAACGAATGTATTGAGAATTAAGCGTTGAATTCTTTAATCTTTATCTGGAATCGGAAATCGCTTCGTCTTGAAGAATGAACAACTAATATCAATCCAACATTTGTTGCTTGAAGATGTGATACCGTGATAAAAGTGCAGATTTGAAGATACAGGCTCGTAAATGACACTCTAAGTCGTGTTTTTGATAGCGATTGGAACAAGCCTATTACAAAGTTACGTCTGAAGGGGCGGCCGAAGTTGTGTTCGGCGAAAGGTATGGCTAGTCTATATTTTTGTTCAGACAATTGCGTAATTTGATATTAAATACACGAACTCGCTTGACTTTCAAAGCTCATAAATCGCTATAATGTTGACATCGACTAAAACTATCGCTATGAATGAGGACATATTGTTACACTGAATCGAACGTGGTATTTTTGTCTTCATAGCAATGATAGCATTGAATGAACCGAAGATATGAAACGTCAAAGCCGTATATTTGCACTGGTGTAAATACGTGAGTTTGACAAATAATTAACTGAAAATAAATACATTACTGTAAGATGGGCGGGACCATGCGGTGGGCGGAACTCAGAATGTGTAGTTTTTGGGCAGGCGGTATTTCTAGCTTCTACCGCCTGCTACGCAGGCTACCGGTTGGATTGCTGGCGGACATTGAGAAAGCTTTCTTAATGATCGGAATCAACGAGGAAGATAGGAATATGCTAAGATTTTTGTGGTTAAAGGATGCTAAAGATCCACAATCTGAAATTCTGAAGCTTAGATTTTGTCGGTCAAGTCAACGATTGCAAAGGAATCCACTGTAACGGTGAATTGCAAGGAGATGCACGTAAGCAGTGGGATGCTTTGATATCAGAGCTAGAATTCCTTAAAACGGTCCGAGTGCCAAGATGTTATTATCTTTCTAATCAGAATCGTCTTATTATGCTAATTCACGGATTTAGCGATGCGTCCGAGCGTGCAATTGGTGCAGTTGTCTACACGAGAACAGTTTACGAGAACAGTCGTGTTGACGTGAAATTAATGGCATCGAAAACAAGAGTTGCACCTGTCAAGAAGCAAACAATTCCCCGTTTAGAACTGATTGGTGCAACATTACTAGCAAAGTTAGTAAGTTCGGTGTTGAGTGCACTCGAGTGGAATGTGGAAATATTCTATTGGGTTGACTCAATGACTACACTGCACTGGATACGAAACAGTCGTATTTGGAAACAATTTGTGCAACATCGAGTGAACAAAATAAGAAGTCTTTCACCTGTGGAGGCTTGGCGTTTTTGTCCAGGATCCTTGAACCCGGCCCATTTGCCTTCACGTGGCATTTCTGCTCAGGAACTTTCGAACAAATCATTATGGTTTAACAGACCCGAATTCGTAGTTAATGACGAAGACCAGTGGCCAAAATGTCCAGCTACTAATAAACCAGAACCAGATGAAGTATTGCGAGAAGTTGCTAAACAACCTTCGAATGTCGTACGATCACTTGTTATAACGAATGACGAACAGTCCACTGAATTTGATCTTAACAAGGTGATAGATAGCAATCGTTTTAGCTCGTTGAGTAGACTTCTTCGTGTCACAGCTTACGTGTTGAGATACATTAACGCCTTGAAGAAGAAATGGACACAGGATAAGCACCCAGTAAATCGAAACCTGGAACAGTTGACTGCAAGTGAAGTGAAACTGGCAGAGTTGTTGTGGATAAAGTCCATTCAAAGCTTATCATTTGATAAGGAGATTTTGTTCATCATTTCGAGAAATGCGAAGTCAACTCCACCAGTTTATGTGAATCAATTTGGATTGTTTCTCGACGATGATCATGTCTTAAGGTGCAAGGGTAGATTAAACAATGCGTCATTGAACCTGGGGAGCAAAAATCTAATTTTGCTTCCAAACAAATCAAAGTTTGTCGAGTTATTAATACGCAAAGTTCACGATAAGATTAAACACAGCAGACTACGAGACACCTTGACGACTATACGTGAGCATTTTTGGTTATTACGGGGTCGTGAGGCAGTGAAAAGAGTCATCAAGAAATGTGTGATTTGTCAAAAGGCCGAAGGGTTGCCTTATGGAGCTACAGCGCCTCCAGCTCTTCCAGCTAGCAGAGTATCAGACGAACCCCTTTTTACCAACGTTGGTTTGGACTTCGCGGGACCATTGTTCGTTCGAGAGAGTCGTGAGCTAGAGAAGTCGTCGGATAATTCGAGTAAGGTATATGTTCTATTGTTCACATGCGCATCTACAAGGGCAGTGCATCTTGAACTTACCCCATCATTAAGTGTACCAGCCTTTCTCAGAGCATTTAGAAGTTACGCAAGTCGAAGAGGTTTACCCGCTCTCCTCATATCAGATAATGCGAAAACATTTCGTGCAGCATCAGCAGAGATTCGAAAATTGTGTCGTGCCGACGAAGTATTGCGGTATCTTACGAACAATCAAATCACGTGGCAGTTTATCGTAGAAAAGGACCCTTGGTGGGGAGGATTTTGGGAGCGATTAATTTGAAGTGTAAAGTGTCCACTACGGAAGGTGATAGGCAGAACAAATCTTTCTTACGACGAGCTCCAAACACTCACGGTTCAAATCGAGGGTATAGTGAATGCGCGACCAATAACGTACGTGTACGATGATACAGAATCAATCTCTTTCTAGTTAACACCATCGCATTTAGTTTACGGAAGACGGATTACGACCATGCCTAATAGCGAGCATTATGAAATCGTAAACACTTACCAAAGTCTTACTCGGAGGGCGAAGCATCATAGAAATTTGCTTGAGCGCATTATGAAGCAATGGAAAAACGAGTATTTGTTGGCTTTACGAGAGCAATCAAGCACCAGATCAAGAATTAACAGAAATCCTGAGATAGCGTTAGGAGACATTGTTATTATTCGTAACGACCAAACGAAACGTAATTTTTGGAAATTGGCGAAAGTGGAGCAACTACTCCGCGGTGAAGACGGGGTTCCTCGTGCTGCTGTTGTCAGAGTTCTTCGTGAGAATTCAAATAATTCGCAGTTCTTAAGATGCTCAATCCAGCACTTGATCCCTATTGAAGTGAGACATGAAAGTGAGACCGACGGATTAAAGAATGCGGATCAAGAAAGTGAAGAGACGGTGAACGCACAAGTATTACGTCCAACTGAGCGACCGCAACGGAATGCAGCCATAACCGGACAATTGAAACGGTTGAAACAGATGGGCAAGTTGTAGAACAGTACGAACAGTTAAATTACAGTCTATTGACATTTTGATATTTAAATACGTTCAGACAATTTATAGTATTTCGAAGACTTTGTTGACTCGTTATGAACGTGTCAACCCTGGGGAGTGTAACATACGTCATAGCGGAACATACGTCATAGCGGAAGTAAAATGGACAGAGCACGTTGTTGTTGTCTTGATAGTGTACAAAAATGTAGGGAAAAAATATATATGTTGTTTTGTATGGTTTTATATGCGATTGTTTTTACCGTTTCAATGAGAAATACGAGAGAAGTAGTACGAGTAAAGAACGATTAATACATATGATGTTAGGATTAAAAACGGATGATTCTAAATATCATGTTTTCTTTGAGACATAGTTTCCATTCTCTAATGTTTTTAACAGTTGTGTTCTTAAATAGCTACTTATTTATATATTGTAGTTTGTGGAAATGGTTGGTAAATTGATAAATAAAACTGAGTTGCATGGTAAATTTAGAGCAGCACACACCCCTCCCCCTAATCAGAATGGTCTTGGTATGCCACTGCAATTAATAAAACAACACTATATTTTAAGCTTGTTTCCCTGTTGATCCTAACAATAAACCACTGATAATAAAACACCCTCTCATTCTTTGTTTGCAATCATGTGACTTTCCATCCAAATGACGGGCAATCAAACAACTTGTGGTCAATCTTGCCTCTAACAGAATGGTTGTGGCGAGAAAAACTGAATGGTGCTAATTCACCTTTTGAGTCTTAAACTGTCTCTAAACTCGATCAAGACATTAAAATAGTGAAAATTACATCATTGCAAACAAAGAGTTTGCAAACACATACTGTAGCACATCCACTAAGTGCATGACTCAAGTTCAAGTATGAGTTTGCAGCAGACAATTTGGGACACATAATATAAATGTGGACACAGTTGTATGTAGGTTATATAATAAAGAGACTAGCCATGAGTCTGATAGACATTCAACTCCTTGCACACTATATGTCAGTGGGGGGTTAATGCATTATTTTTCTGTGCAATGTTAAGAGGCAATCTCCACTATAACCAAGCTAAATCGAGAATACATGGCACATGAGGAAAAATAAAAATCTTATTTTTTCCAGTGATACTCAAATATGTACTCAGAAACGTGGTGGGGTTTGTTTTCTGAAATATTATTTTCAAAGCCGAAAATTATCAAACATGACACATATCCGAGATTCACGAAATTAGCAACAAAAATTGTGAGCCACAGCCTCTCGAAAATTTGAAATGATTTTTCAATGTCAAGACAAGCGTGTAAAAATTGCCTTCTTTTGCAGTCCAAAAAATTCTAAATTAGTACACTTTTTGAAAATTAATTTTCTGTATCTGGGAAAACTCCAATTTCCTTGAAATTTAGGGTAAGAAATTTAGGGTAAGAAATTCTGGGTAAGACAACATTTAACTCACCAAAGACCTTTATTTTCCATTTTCCGTAGTGAAACTACCAGGGGCGTAGGAAGCTTAGAAAAGTTGGGGGGGGGGCAGGCTTTGAGGGGCACTTTCAAAAACAAAAGGGCATCTCAAAAAAATTTTTGGCGACCTCCCCCCCCCCCCC
>CACRXK020003931.1:0-33876 GCA_902702795.2 Paramuricea clavata | reverse complement strand
AACAAAGCACGATCGGAGCAAATGTTGCCAAACGTATAAAACGTTGGTCATTCGTTCGGAATGTAAGTATTGTAATAAAGAGCTCGGATACGGACGTCGTATTATTATCCTTTATTTTTGCCATATTCTCCAATGCGAACTATTTTTTGAGACTGGAATGAGAAAACTCGTATCATAGATGCCAGATGTGTTAACAGCAGATTGGTGAGAAACAAGGCAAAGCATTAATTAAATTTCACGTATATACCGGTAAGCAATAACTAGCTACATTATATTAATAATTGGGATGCCATTTCGTTAATGATTTAGCTAAAAGTGAGGTAGATGTATAGTAGCCACATGTAGTTTGTAAGAATACAACAGCCTGTACATAACTAGATCGTTTCTGGGGTTGATTGTACGAGCTCGTTTTATGACGAAACATCTCATTTATGCGTCTCGGTGAGGACTTTGACGTTGATGAATCTATTCAGAAAAACCTTGAGTCACTTACATGAACGCTATATGGGGCTAAGGATTCTAATGCAGCATTGCCTCCAAATCAGTGAGGATTGTCTCTTACAACACATCCAGCGAGAACATTACCAGGCAGTAATATGGAAAAGAGAAACAACTCCAATAATTGATGCGCCTTCACCAACTGATCATGGATGGAAGATTGATGAAGAAGGAAATATTGAGGTGGTATGGATGACAAAGAAATGTGCTCCTGATGTGCTACTCAAAGATTGTAACTGTAAATGTAAAACAGCTAGGCTGTTCAACCTTAAGATACTCTTGTAAAAGGCAAACAACCAGTGTGATAAAATGTGCCAGTGTGTTGGATGCACAAATTTTCCACACGAGTCCAGCGAAAGCGGTAGCCTTGAAGATGATTCAGAAGAGGATCTGGGAAGTGATATGGAGAAAGAAAACTTGTAGAATTGCAGGGATGGATTTACTGGGAAGGTGTGTGCATCACCCATAGCCCTGGCCAGAGGGGTGCAGGGGTGTGGGTGTGGTATTTTTCATGATAAAGCAAAATATTATTAGAGATAAAATGAGATACAGTAATTTGAGTAATAACATGATGATAAGCAACTGTGGACAACAATTATTACAATTCAAATACAGTAGTGAAGCAAGTTGATGGGCGGGCGACACACATGACCAACACAACTTGGCACTAGAGCTGGCAGAGCACTCCCCCCCCCCTGCCAAATCATGCTGGATCCATCCCTGTAGAATTGTATAGCACAATACTGATGGCTGATGCAACACCGCTGATGAAATTTGTGCTATCCTATTGTAGAAATGCAAAACTTATTTAATCGAATAGTATTTATTATATTTCATTGTATTGATATCTTGGAGTAAATACTTTTTAGTTCATTTTGTTATTAATTTAAGTATTTTTTGTCGAATATCAACTATTTTTATTTTTATTTTTTAAAGTTTTCGCCCATACATACAGAAAAAATATATATATATATATATGTATATATACGATATAGAATTACAGAAATAGGGCTAGAGGTCTACTAGAAACCAAACAAAGGCTTTTGATTAAGACCCCTAGGTTAAAAGTATTTAATTATTTACATTGATTGGTCATGATCAGAACTTAAAGTAAGTTTAATAGAAAAAGAAAAAAGAAGATGAGATTGAAGAATTTTTATAATGTTTCAAATAATGACAAACATACAAATAATGACAAACATACATATAATAAAATCTATGTTTCCGAATGCAACAGCAAGAAGTGGTTTTTTGAATTTTTTTTGAATGTGCAATAGGATTTTAAATTTTTTAAGTCAGTATTTAACTCATTCCAGATATTTACACCCTTATTTTGAAGTGAATGTTTGACAAAATTAGTTCTGGAGTATGATTTATGAAGTTTGGATGCGTTTCTTGTATTGTGTTCATGTATTTTGTTGTTAGTAACATAGTAATTGGTAAAGTATTTTGGTAAATTATCCAAGTAGTGATATCGAAACATGAATAAACTGATCAGAAAGTCATTAATTTTTTCAATGTTAAGAATCTTTGCTTCATTGAATAGTGGTTCAGAATGCTCAGAATATGACTTGAACATCATTAATCGTATTATTTTTTTTTGAATGTTTATTAATTTTTGTAGTCGTTTTTTATATGTGTTTCCCCAAATCAAATTTCCGTATATTAAATAAGGATAAACTAAAGCATAATAGACTAGTTTAAGAGTATTAAAATTTGTGAAATGTCGAATTTTGGATATTATTCCTGTAGCTTTTATAACTTTTTTCGTAATTAAATCAATATGATCATTCCATGTTAAGTGTTCATCAATAACAACACCAAGGAAAGTTGTATTCTTAACTTGTTTTATTGGTTGTCCATTTATTGATATTATTGTATTATGTTTAATCCTTTTGTTTGATGATTTAAATAAAATAAATTTTGTTTTAGTTGTGTTTAGTGATAGTTTATTACTGCTAATCCAATCTGCTATTTTATTTATTTCGTCTTGCATGATTAAATTTAACTCTTTTAAGCAAGAATGGCTATGGAAAATATTTGTGTCATCTGCAAACAATATTTTGGAAACTAGTTTGCTGCAATTTTGGATATCATTTATGTACAATAAAAATAATAGTGGCCCCAAAATTGAGCCTTGAGGAACACCACTAATTATTGTCATTGCTTCAGACTTAGTGTCATTATACTTAACAATTTGTTTTCTATTGGCTAGATAGTTCTCAAACCATTTAAGAGCAACACCTCTAATTCCATAGTATTCTAATTTCTTAATCAGGATGCTATGATTAATAGTATCAAATGCTTTTGACAAGTCAAGGACTTCAAGTCAACTTTATGAAGTCAACTTCTAAACAGTTAACTATGACCGCTTATGTACCAGCTGTATACTTATAGCAAATTTAGGTATAAGGTATTTAATAATGTACAATATTAAAGTAAAGTATTTGACCAATGTTTAAATGTTTGATACGTTGTGCAACAATTTGTCGCGATATTCGCGATTTGAGTCTGCTTCTCATTCAAATTAACCCATACCTTTCACAATATTTTTAGATTTGTGCAGTTGTATTAACTTGTGTGAGATGTTAAGTGACACAATTCACCAGATTTACCTTCAAAATGTGTAAAAATTCCGAAGCAAAGACAGTTTTGCTAGCCATATATATGAATTTGAGTTGTTTATGAGCCCGCGTTTCATAGAATACTTCAAGTAATTATGCCGAAAGATCAAAGATACCGCGGAATTCAAGATGGCGCTCAGCGGATAAAAATATCAAACTTTAGCCTCAAATTGTGAAAAAACAGCGGGTTTTGGCGCGTGGGAACAAAGATATTTAAAATCAGCGTACTTTATTCTGCTAATTCCTGTTAAAATATTTTAGCACCGCGATGGGGGCGACGGAATTTGATTTCTAGCCACATTTTGGCCACACAGCCAACGGCCTAATACTCAGGCTACGATCACTGCAGCAACCAGAGCCAAAGAAGTAAATTGGGTTTCAATCCAGCCTCGTAAGCGGTTGCGTGACGCCGCGCGCGCGTCACGCAACATCAAAACGCCTGGGTACGAGGCTGGTTCCGAGGCTGGTTCCGAGGCTGGTTCCAGCACCTAACCTGCGAACGGGCACACTTTGGGTACGAGATTGGGCTGGTTTCAACATAGTTACTAGAATAGATGGTTTGGAAACTCATTAGAATAACAATATAACTCATTATCTATGTTAGTCAAAGTTTATTCATAAATTTGGTCGTTCACCGTCACGTGCGTATCGTATTTTTGCCCAACTAACCAATAGCAATGTCTTAGGAAAGTTGCCTATCCGTGACTCGAACAATAGGGTAAATTGAAAATTGCTATTGGTGGATTTGGCAAGAATACAATACACACGTGACAGTGAACGACCATGTTTATATGAATAAACGTTGAAATTACCTCACCGAATTTATGTAACATGAAGTATTACCCAATTCACCCAAGATGGCTGCCGAGTGAGTATTTCTCGAAACTATAAAATAAACACCGTCGTAATTTAGATTCTTTATATTATCTCATATTATTTATGTTCCCTTCAATTGTAGTTTGGATAGGAAGCAGCGAGATTCTGAAATGAAAAATGCAATTAACAACAAACTAAATGAAAATTTTGAACGGGAAAGGTATGGTTTTTGTACTCACTACACACTGTATATATAATTAATATTGATTTGAAGCAGCAAATAACATGCTTATACTGAACAAAAGAGTGTATGAATGCTATAAGTACTATATACTAGACAAAACGAACCAACTAGAGTAATAGGTAGAGGCTTTCACGTACATATTCAGACTATTTTTATCCTGTAGAAAATATTAGTTACTATTAACAGTGTGTTTAATACGATAATACCTGGTTTCCCCACAGTAAATCGGTCCTACTAAATACCACCTGGGAGTGCCCGGGGACGTCCTGAAGTGCTCAGGAGCGCATGAGAATGCCCAGGGATATACAAGATAGTATAAAGCAGTGCACAATCCTTTTTCGGCCTCTATGAGGCATTATATTAATGAAAAATAATATTAAAAGTGATTTTCAACCAGCGTAGTGACTAGCCTGCGTGCAGGCCCAAGGGAACTGATAGTGGGCCTGCAACCATCGCCCGGTATTTTGTAAAACGCCCCTTTTCATAACACGCCCCATTCGCGCATCAATTGTCAAAAAAGAACCAATGACAGCACCCAAATATTAACAAACAAACTCGCATTAAAATTTGCAGGGTTTTCTCTGCTTATTCAGAACACTAATAAACAATGTGTAAATGGCTGCGTTTTAACTCCAAAAAAGCAAGCAACGCAGTCAGTAATTGTCAAATTTGCAAGTGCTCATTTTCAACTAAAATCAGAACAGGCAAATTAGGACGAATTTCAACAGAAAATCAGTCTCAAACTTCAAATCATGAGGGAAGTCGTGCAACCACATTAGGATTTATATTATGTGTGCTTCGCTGTTGCCATTGGCATTGTTATAAATAAATTGTCTCACTTATCAGATCGTGTGTGCAATTCTTGTTGGCGGCGGAAAGTACGAAATTTATTTCATTTGGTAAAGAACTCTACAAAAGAAGAGAGCGTTCCGAGTCCAGATCGTTTCGTTTCAAACGGCAATTTAATACCGCCTTCTGTTTCGCTCTCTCAGCGAAGCCTTGTAAATCGCAAAGTGTTTCGAATAGGTTTACAGTCCTAACATGCAACTGCATCTCAACATCGACCAAAAAATAATTTTCTTGAGGAAGTGAGAACACATAACGTATCAACTGAAGTCTGTTTGAAATTAATGAAACTCAAGTAAAGGTTACTATAGTTTACCCCAGTCGTAATTTGCTATTCCAACACCTCACGACAAGCAATCCCCATTGGCATAACGGCAAAACATGTCTTCCTTCAAGTAAACAATAAACAGTCTGTTCTTGTTCCATTTGTAATCGAAAAAAGTGATCAATTTTCAAATTTTAAGCTTATCGAGAGCCTTTGTCTATGCCTTTGTGATGAATCACTGTTCCCTTGGGCCTGCACGCTAGGTTAATTAATTACCGATCGCCTCAGCTAGCCAATGGGAATTTAGCCGGCGGTTCGGCCGGCGAAAATCGAAAACATGGGGTGATGGTTGCAGGCCCACTATCAGTTCCCTTGAGCCTGCACGCAGGCTACCTAGTGACAAGCGGTAAAGCGTGGTCGCCCATACAGGAAGTTGTGCGAAACGTGAGATTATATTTATATTTATTATAAATGTAAAAAATATTTGCTGTTATTAAATTAAACTAAAGTTAAAATAAAAAATTAAGACTAGTTTTGTTTTAATATATCAACTGCTGAGAACAAGTCAATTGTCGTTTGGCACAATTGGTGGCGTTCGAAAAATTTTTGTCATTAAGATTAGGCCAAATAAAAACAATTACTAATTGAATGAGCGTCATATAAACTCATAAAAACATTCCATGTAAACAAAAACACAGTTTTTCAGCTTAAATATTAGTAAAATATAGTGTTTATCTACTCTATCAATGCTTTTATCTACTCTAGGGTATAGTTTAAATTAAG
The DNA here is from genome assembly GCA_902702795.2 of Paramuricea clavata. Lineage (NCBI taxonomy): Eukaryota > Metazoa > Cnidaria > Anthozoa > Malacalcyonacea > Plexauridae > Paramuricea > Paramuricea clavata. Next base: position 27,800 of record CACRXK020003931.1, on the reverse strand, counting down.
ATATATTTTAGTCTTTCATCTTCTCTTTTTAGACTTAGTTTATGAGCTTTTTTGACTTTTACGTATAGATCTCGGTAATTAATGCACCCGATTAGCACGTTTGACGCCGGCTGACAGCCGGAAATTTTGTCTCCGATTGCTCGACTGCCAGCCGGGCTGTACTATAGTATACTATTCGTTCAAAAAATGCGCGCATTTCGGAGACTGGTTCTAGAATGTTTCATAAGCAGAAAACCACCAAAATTACATTAAATTTTCCGAAAATCATCGAAGTGCATCTAAATTCATCTTCCCAATGCATACAGCTGGCTATGCAACAGGTAAATAAACAAGAAAAAAAATTATGGCAAAGAGAAAAATTGAAAATTATTCACGCCCACTCTGAGATTCAAACTCACGACCCTCGACATACACACTGGGTATTGTTCCCCTGCGCCACCACCGTCTTACACAGAAAATATGTTAATTTATTGTATATATAGAGGTTATTCTTAGCCAGCGCGATTTATGATTGCGTAAATACGTACACCATTGTACATGCCAAGGGTACAGTACCAGCGGAGCCGTATCTACTCTTTAATACAATATTTACAAAACATCACGGCACAGATCACAGCTACCAGCCGGGGTTATTTAACTGTAATACAATACTACAATGCAATACGAGTGTCAGCCGAGCCTGTCGGTAGTATACTTTAGTATACTACAATACATCACGGTTACCAGCCGGCAATTCGGCTACCAGCCGGGCTTGTCTGTAGTATACTATACTATAGGACCTATAGTGTACTACAAAACATCACGGCTACCAGCCAGGGTTATTTAACTGTAATACAATACTACAACGCAATACGACTGTCAACCAAGCCTGTAAGTAGTATACTGTAGTATACTACAATACAACCAGCCGACAATACGGCTATCAGCCGAGCCTGTCTGTAGTATACTATAGTATACTACAATACATCGCAGGTACCAGCCGGCAATACGGCTATCAGCCGGCAATACGGCTATCAGCCGGGCCTGTCTGTAGTATACTATAGTATACCATACTACAGACAGGCACGCGGGTGATAGCAAATAAATAAAATATAATATATTATTACAGTATAATATAATATATTATTAATATATTATTATTACCGTTAAATAACCCCGGCTGGTAGCCGTGATGTTTCATTGTTTTGTAGTATACTATAGCTATAGTATACTGCAGACAGGCCCGGCTGTCGGCTGATAGCTCCATATTGCATTGTAGTATTGTATCACAGTTAAAAATAACCTCGGCTGGTAACTACAGACAGGATCGGCTGATTATACAATTACTTTACGGTTTCCGTGTTTGGATGGCCTGATCCAAACATGCAGAAATGTTGTGAGAGTTAAGAAAAGCGCGCGAAACACGAGCCGAAGGCGAGTGATTTTGCGCGCTTTTCCTAATTAACTCGTGCAACATTCCCAAGTGTTTGGATCAGGCCATCCAAACACGGAAACCATAAATTAATTGTTTTATAAAGTACTAACAACAAAGTTTAAAATTCCCGCCAAGGCACTTTAAATTTCCGTGTTTGGATGGCCTGATCGAAACACAGGTTTCGACCAATCAGAGCACGCATTATATACATGTTATTTTATAAAGCCGTTTATAATAGCCGTATTGCCGGCTGGTAGCCGCGATGCGGTATTGTAGTATACTATACTACAGGCAGGATCGGCTGATAGCCGTATTGCCGGCTGGTAGCCGTGATGTATTGTAGTATACTACAGTATACTACCGACAGGCTCGGCTGACACTCGTATTGCATTGTAGCATTGTATTACCGTTAAATAACCCCAGCTGGTAGCCGTGATGTTTTGTAGTATACTATAGTATACTACAGACACGCCCAGCTGATAGCTGTATTGCCGGCTGGTAGCCGTGATGTATTGTAGTACACTATAGTATACTACAGACAGGCCCGGGCTGCCCGGCTGATAACCGTATTGTCGGCTGGTAGCCGTGATGTATTGTAGTATATTACAGTATACTACTTACAGGCTTGGCTGACAGTCGTATTGCATTGTAGTATTGTATTACAGTTAAATAACCCCGGCTGGTAACCGTGATGTTTTGTAGTACACTATAGGTCCTATAGTATAGTATACTACAGACACGCCCGGCTGGTAGCCGTATTGCCGGCTGGTAGCCGTGATGTATTGTAGTATACTATAGTATACTACCGACAGGCTCGGCTGACACTTGTATTGCATTGTAGTATTGTATTACAGTTAAATGACTCCGGCTGGTGTGATCTATGCCGTGATGTTTTGTAAATATTGTATTAAAGAGTAGATACGGCTCCGCTGGTACTGTACCCTTGGCGTGCACAATGGTGTACGTATTTACGCAATCATAAATCGCGCTGGCTAAGAATAACCTCTATATATACAATAAATTAACATATTTTCCGTGTAAGACGGTGGTGGCGCAGGGGAACAACACCCAGCGTGTATCCGAGGGTCGTGAGTTCGAATCTCAGAGTGAGCGCGAATAATTCTCAATTTTTCTCTTTGCCGTAATTTTTTTTTCTCGTTTATTTACCTGTCGCATAGCTAGCTGTATGCATTGGGAAGATGAATTTAGATGCATTTCGATGATTTTCGGAAAATTTAATGTAATTTTGGTGGTTTTCTGCTTATGAAACATTCTAGAACCAGTCTCCGAAATGCGCGCATTTTTTGAACGAATAGTATACTATAACAGCCCGGCTGGCAGTCGAGCAATCGGAGACAAAATTTCCGGCTGTCAACCGGCGTCAAACGTGCTAATCGGGTGCTTAATGGAAAAAAAATTCGAACGCCGCCAAACGACAATTGACTTGTTCTCAGCAGTTGATATATTAAAATAACAGCAAATAGTTACATTTATAATAAATTTAAATATAATCTCATGTTTCGCACAACTTCCTGCATGGGCGACCGCGCTGTACCGCTTGTTGCTAGGCTGGTTGAAAATCACTTTTAATATTATTTTTTATTAATGTAATGCCTCATAGAGACTCAAAAAGGATCGTGCACTGATTTATACCATCTTGTATATCCCCGGCCGTTCTCGCACGCTCCCAGGCGCTTCAGGGCGTCCCCAGGCACTCCTGGGCGTCCCCGGGCGCTCCTGGCAGTATTTAGTAGGACCCCATTAAATAGCTTTTTCCGAAAACAAACAGTTCATTATCATGCCCACAAATTATTTGGACTGCTGCTCCCCGCCTATTTGGACACTAAAGTCGTGGCTGCCATGTTTCACTCTAAAGTATAAAATAAACTAAAGCCCTCGTCAAACGAGAATGAGAGTTGAGAAGCGAGAGTTTGCGCGAGAGTTGTTCTCAACTGTAGTGCCCTGGTCAAACGAGAACAAGAGTTGCATGAGAGTTGACTGGATATTGTATTATCGTGCGATAGTGAATAAACTCTAGTATCAACTCTCATCAAAATTTGAACCAGTTCAAAGTCAATGAGAGTTGATGAGAGTTGGCGGTCAAATGCTAGTGAGAGTTGTTTCAACTCTCATCCTTGTTTGACCGGAGCTTAAGCTATATTTTGAAAATGATATGGCCAAATTTTTATCCAAGTAAAAGAAAACAAGGGCCAAGGCGATTAATATACATGGTTAAAATAATCTGACCACAATAGAGGCTTCACTGTTTTGTTTTGGCTTCTAAAATTTTGCAGACTTTTTTACAAGTTCATGTTTTCGCTCACTACTCTGATTTATATATAAATGAATACAAAGCCCAGTCGAATTGTAAGTCTTGGGCTTTATATACCCGGTTGCTGTGAACGAACAAACTTTTTTACAAGTTGTCAACCGTGCTTGGGGCTTGGCCTCTACAGGGTGCAATAATGGGTTTTTGCACTGAAGTTTTTACAAAGAACAATTTAGGCATGCTGGTCATGTCAACAGAATTGGTAGCTACCAAATATTAAAAATTGTCCAGGGCTTGTTGACCAATCACGAACGAGAATAAATATATAATAATAAGTATTCCTAACTTCCCAGATTAATGGAATTATTAAGAACCAGACTAAAAGAATGTGGCTGGAGAGATAAACTTACCCAAGAGTGCAAAGGTAAAATTTTATATATATATATATATATATATATATATATATATATATATATATATATATATATATATATATATATATATATATATATATATCACATTAATCATTGGCATTTTAGTCTGGGTTGTAATCAGGTCCAAAGCTATGGTGCATGGAGGTGCATGGAGGTGCATGTAGCGGTGTGACAAGAACTTGTTGCAAAAAAAATAAATTAAAGCAACACACATGCAAACTTCCCTAAATGAGCAATTCAGCAAGGCAGTGTACTGTAGTTGGCAATCCATTAGAACAGATCAACTGTTTGTTTAGGATAAACTAGGTTTCCTAATAGCATTAGCAATCGGCCCTTACATCAGAAAACCCTGCATTTGTAATGTTGTAAGTGTGCAATTAGTCAGGCAGATAGAGGATCAAAATGAATTAAAACTTACCATATCAGGGGGCAATTTTATTTTGCCTTTATCTTGTGCCTTTTAGGCTTGTACCTAGTTGTAAATCCATTTCTGTATGTGGGCGGTGTTCAAATGTCTTCTGGGCAACATGTTTTTCTTCGATTTCCCAATTAAACTCTTAACTGTATATTATTTGTTAAAAACGTGAAATTTCAGGTTCATTTGTAGGAAAAATAACTGGAGCATTAGTAATGCTTACAAAAATATACATATAATATGTTTAAATAGTTACCTTGGCTTTTGTGGAGTTTTTTGTAAGCTTTTTAATTAGGTTTTCTATAAATGAGCCTGAAATTGCACGTTTTTAACAGGAAAATTGAAGAAAAACGTTGAAGAACTTTGAACACAGCTGACATACAGACATGTACTTACCAGCCTTAAAGGCACAAGATGAAGGCAAAATAGAATTGCCCCCTTGGCTACATCATGTTTGAGTAAATTCGGCAGAAATGAGCTATCCCCACCAAAATGTTTGGACAACTGACTGTTATATATTTAAATTGAAAATGCTCTAGTGGTAACTGTTCAATCTCGGATGAAACTAGAATTCATAGCATGAAAAATAGTCCTGATTTCCTGATAATGACTTCAGAGAGTTTTCATTTTTTTGTGCAGACATTATAAGAGAGAAAGGATTGGATAAAGTCACAGTCGATGATCTGGTCACTGAGATAACACCTAAAGCAAGAGGTAAGCCCCCCTCCCCTTGAAATACAGTATCTATAACCACCCAACATACATACATTTACTGTTCCTAATTCCTCAATTATCAAATTATTAGTGAAATATATAAGTCTGAATAACACATATTGAATTGAACCACCAGTCTATTTAATAGACGTGTAGTGTGTCTGACCAAAAATGTTTTGTACCGTCTGAGGGTCAAAACATCAAATAATGTAAACATTATGTTATTACTGTACAGTATATAGAGATTACTTCATGGTTGATGAGCGCGTACGATTTTTATGCACGAGTTGCGAAAAATTCCTATAAACGAACGAGTGAGCGCAGCGAACGAGTGAGTTTATAGGAATTTTTCGCAACGAGTGCATAATAAAAATCGTACAAGCGAATCAACCATGAAGTAATTTGTTTATTATATGAGTTATTAGAGTGAAATTTAAGTGCTGAACGATAGACACAATTCAAACCAAACGTTTCAAACATATATAATATGCATCAAAAAGTACAACAATAGCTACAACAAATGAATTAGTTCGCTTTAAAATTCTTGTATTATTATTCTCCTGTTGTTCAATGAATTCGCTTCGTTCAAATCAAAATTCGAATGGACATCTAAAAAACTGATTGTTGTTTTCTTGTACGCCAGTGGCGCGGCGGGAAAAGTAAATACGAAATTTTTCACTAGTGACAAATTCCGTACGTCCAATGAGAAGGCTAAACGACGTTCTTCACTAGTGGCGAATGTCGTATGTCCAATGAGATCCTCAGAAATTTTAGACATATGGTTTTTATTCGACAACTTTATCGCGTATAAAATTCAATACTCATATATAATAAGTCAGTATATTATATAATTCACTTGACTGCGGATTGAGAGATCTAAAAGAAAGCTGCAGACGCACCAACTAAAAGAAAGCTGCAGATGGATAGGGATACAACTACCTGAAATATACAAGGAGAACTTCGACGTTTCGAGCGAAGGCCCTTCGTCGGGAAGTTCGAGATACAGTACACTAAAGGCTGCTTTCCAGTTAAGCGTTTTTCATACGTGCGTGTACGCACAGAAAAGTTTAAATTCATGTACCAATATTTCAAACTTTCTAAAAATGCCTGAAAAGCTATGATGCACCTCGCGATTAAAAAAAAAGGAATTTTAATTTATATACCTACATGTAAGTTTAAACTGGGTTACTGCATCAATTTGACCAATTTAGAAAGTTTGAAAATCACTATCCGGTGGATAGCCCTACCCGGCTTTCGTACAACAGGCCCCAGACGGTCAGCAATTCGTTATTTTCTCTTTCAGATCTTTTTCCCGTCAAAATACCTGACACTTTTACACTTGATATAGGACTCTAAATTCCGGATCACAAATCTCGTTCGGCAGCCCGAAATATCTTGGCCCTCCCCACCAAATATTCCGACGCTATCCCACTAAATAATTAATTACCATTATTAGGTACAGTAATTCTGGAAATCGCAATTTAGGATACAAAATTACATGTTCTCGTCTGTCTGACGTTTCTTTTGTACAAAAAATATAGATTTGTTTAATATCTCTTTTTTCAGCAGTCCGTGCAAATGTTTCCCCCACCTCGTTCCCAGGATTACAAGAGGGAAAAGCCTGGGAACGAGGTTGATGCAGTGGGTTGATGTTTCCCCAGTCTCCACTCCAGAATTCCAACTGGCTTACAGTATTGACGATTACATGTATTTGATCTTTTCAGAAATGGTTCCAGATGAAGTTAAGCGAGAATTATTAGAGAGAATCCGTAGCTATTTTGGTGATAACGTCTGAAATAAACGCAATTCTTTGCAAACGCTTCGGCGTTTTGTATCAAGATTCCATATACGTATTCGGGAGGGGCGGGGTTGTAAGTTTGTAAATTTTGAAGCCCTACACGATATGCTAATCCTCCTACATGAACACATTATTCTTACTTTTAACTTGAGGACCACGATGTCAGCCCCCTCGTTTTTGACAACGCACGTAATCAAGATTTTGCCTAAAATATATTGCAGAGTTTATATTCTCGGCAATTTTTATGATTTTTGTATACTAGTATAAGGCTGAGTAAAGTGTAATTTTTTTACATGCATTGTAGTTCTTAAACAATATCTATTTCAGTATTTGTTTGGTATAATAATTGTAATGATTAATCCACTCAATAGAATAGTTATTTTCATAAATGGAATTATAATACTGACAGTATATGTGACGTTGTAGCCTAATTCATATATTCTTCTGGATTATTTTGGAGTGCTCTGAAGGATTATTTTGGAGTGCTCTGAAGGATTATTTTGGAGTGCTCTGCAAGGTGCTTATAAAATCGGTGCATGATTTGGGAGTCAACGAGGCGTTCTGCAAGGTGCTTATAAAATCGGTGCATGATTTGGGAGTCAACGAGGCGTTCTGCAAGGTGCTTATAAAATCGGTGCATGATTGGGAGTCAACGAGGCGTTCTGCAAGGTGCTTATAAAAACGGTGACGGACATGCATGGATATGATTTTGAGTAGTCGGTATACATGTAGGTAAGCCACATTCTTGTTTCCGCCGCTGTTATTAATACACTAAATATGGTACACATGGCAGTTTAGGCAGCGAGGCGAGGTTTACTATAAATGTAGAATTGAAATTTCCCTATATCGTTGTACATGCACGCGCTTAGGATAAAGTTAGGCTTATCTGCAATATACTGATAAATAGGCAGTGAAGTGCGGCACATTTAACGATTTTATTTGAATTATAACATCATTATGTCATGCATCAACATAATATATATGTAGTGCCATAAATGCGATGACTGCAACTTACTTGAACTTTACATCAAGTTATACAAATTTAAAGTAAAAGATTTGGGACAGTCTAACTATATTTACAGATTATGCCGAGTGTTAATCTACAAGCTTTATTTAATGTTTGGCTCTATAATATATAGAGAATAATACATGGGTGCGCGGAAATACCAGATTTATTTCGAGTGTTGAACATGATATCTCACGAGTGAGCGCAGCGAACGAGTGAGATATCATGTTCAATACGAAATAAATCTGGTATTTCCAAGCACCCATGTATTTTTCTGTTTATTATATAAAGACAGTCTTCGACAAGCGATAATTTTTACAGAAACGCGATAATTGAAAAGCGATAATTTTCACATGTGAGATTATCATGAATAATCTCACATGTGCGATTATCACTTTTATCAGTGCACGAAATCTCTATAAAGCACTATACTTTATATAATAAATATTAGTAGCATGTAGACATCTCACTCCAGCATTCTTTCATCTGATAAATCTTTGTCAGCTTGCATCAATACGACGTTTAGTGTATATTTTTGCTTGGAATTTCTCACCCCAATCTTCATTCAAGATAAGAACCAGTGACAAGTAAGTTACAATATTACAATTACAATACACACAATTTGTTTTGCTTTCCTTGAAATTAAGATATTTCAGATTTTGTATTCTTGGCAATTTTCATGATTTCGGTGTACTGTGCATAAGATGCAAAAATTTAAAAATCTATTTTTATAAATATTTTGAAATCGAAGCAAAAAATTTATCCAATTCAGTGTCTTTTCCAGTGTCGTCAAGATCTGAATCTTCCACAGTGTCATCTTCCTAGAAATAAATAACATCGTCATGAATCAAAACGCCTGTATATACATATTGATTATATTAGATCTGTTATGGGTAGCCATAGATAGATTTATTTAGTCAATTGCCTTGCAACCCAAAGGGTTGAATTACACAATTAGGGACAGTTCAGATTCTGAGACAGGAACATTGGGACTGGGGTTCTAATCTTCCAGTGCTAGTGATCAGTATTTCATTAAAACACTGCAGGTTTTGTCCAGGGAAACTGGACTAATCAGTACGCAGCTGATCAAGACTTTTATTTGGACGGAGGTTTTCAAAAGAACGAAGCAATTTCTAAACACAAAAGCTGTTGTCGAAAAGAGCCAATAAAAATCATTATTTAATCCTGTACAAAAATACTGGACTACTCGAGGGATTTCGAATGAAAAACATAAAATTTATATATTTTATCTAAAATTTATATCACAGAATTTGTTATTATTACGAAACCTGGATTGCTGAAAGGTTTGATTATTTTAATTACATGTTTCGCATATCATTAGACATTACACCAAGTTGTAGCAACAATTTTTAGATCGATAAATTCCTTGGAGTTATTGGAGTTTTTAATATCTTGCTGCAGTTATCATGACCGTTAGAGCATAATTTGATGCATAAAGGTTGATTAATCATGGATTGAGATGCATGAAAACATGAGTTAAAGACAACCAGACCATACTCACAAACTTTTTTACTGGTAATACATTTGATGTCTGCTTTACAGCCCCATTCACGCTAGTTGGCATCATTGCAGGCCTGGCTTCGACACAGATGTTTGCAGCTTGGGTTAATTTAGGACAGAAATGTGTCCTGGATTGTGCATTAACCCAGGCCTGCTTTGATGTATATGTTGATGTGGTGTTAGGTCGGGCTGTACTACTTTTGCGACAACCATATATATCTTTTGGCCATGTTAGAACTGTGCCAAGAGCAAGCATTTTTCCTTCAACTGCAAGGCTATCAGGTTTTGAACAACATGAAGCAAGTTCTAAATTGAAAACAAAAAAAATATAATAGAAATACCATGATACTTCCATAACTTTCAATCCGCGCAAAGCCAGATCTTTAGAGTGATATATTATTACTAACTTATTGAGCGCCAGCGCTCTCCCTTTGACAAGTAAAATCGTCTGGCGGTAAGGTGCTTTCATGTATCCCCAATATTACCTGTTAATCGAGGTCCGAGTATACGCATGTTTGCACAGCAACTGACGTCCATACAAGTATACGTTTAGTCACATGCAACCAGTTAAAATATATAATTATTAGCAAATGTTGAGTAGAATCATATTGATCGCTTTTAATATTCCAAATTATGTGATTCATCAGTTTTGCATTGCGCACTTTCACTGCGCATATCTAATAACAAATTCTAGCTAGCATATGTAGTCGAACTGCAATGTAAAGTGATAAAGAAAGAGTAAGGGCAATGAGAAAAACACTCTGCATTGATTAGGTGTGCTTCAGAAAACCTTCAAAAATTACAGAACTTCGGCTAGGGCTCACTGTGCAACTAACACGAATCCACATCATATTGCATGTTTAAGCCATGTATCTCTTTAAGAAGGTCCGTGACCATACTTTTTCAATATTTTTGTTCTTCTGTACGTTTTACATGTCATATCGGAAAATAAGAGAAAAATAATTTCTACAACTTATAATATTTTACATTTTTCGCGCATGCTTCCCAAAATAACATGTCATGCAGAGAACTGGGAAAAGACATCTTTGCACTACGACAATGCACGTCAATGGTTTTTTGATTCTCTAAAATACCATGTTTTCTTGTATGTAATCACTTGATATAGACATTTTTAGTAGGATCCTTGTTAAAAAAATTCAATAATTAACGGTTGAGCAATTGTGATTGCTCCTGTAATTCGTAACTATGAGCATATCATAAACTTCACCCCTGGGAAGTTTCAGCAAATTCTCATTTCCGGAACAATTACTGATGAATCGCCTTAAATATTAAAACGTCCCATGCGCCGATTAATTTCTTCAAAAAGTTCAACCAGCATAATGCATGCAATGTAAATCTTCACTCACCAAAATCGTTATTCGTGATATCTGTCGGTGTTGACGACCTGAGGGAAATATTTTCTTCCGATTTTTCTTCATTTTGCTTTCCAGTTCGGTTGTATTTCTGTGAAAAGAGTGATGATGATAATTGCAGTCCGGCTAAACACATGCATAAATACAAGGTGATAGTTGACCCGCACTTTCGAAGTGTGTTCTCAATTGAGGCAGTGGACATATGCAGGTTGCAGTGCACTCAATGTTGTGATCATTTCATATACTGGAAAACACTCATGCAGCCTTTATATATGTAATGTAATATTGACATTATTATTGCAAACTACCTACCAATGCATGGCTACTGAACAATGGCATGCATTTATATCCTTTATAGTTTATACAACATTTATACACATGCAATTCAGACGTTTACGCAAAACGTGTACAGACCTTACCCCAGGCACTTCACTAGATTTGTGCTTTATTGAAGTATTTCTTTGAGAATTTCTGTCTTGTTTTTTATCATAAAGATACTTGAGTGTGTCGTTCACATTCTCAATAGAATTTTTCCCGTCTCTGACTTTCTTGGCTGCTTTTACCAGGCCAGAAACAAACTCTAAAATTATGTATTTATTTAGTAATCCAACTTTGTTTGCTAATTTAGTTTTATTTAAAAAGTTTGAATCCAGGTTTATTCATTTGTTTCTATTTGTTCATCATGATTAATTATCGCCTTCGGCTCAAGTTTGTCATAGTTAACTTGTATACCCGATATACAACACGGGCGCTCATGTTGTAAATAGTACATATAATTAAAACTTTTAAAATAATTAATCTGGATGAAAAAATACAAACAAAATTTAGTGTTGTTATATTCGTTACTAAAGTCACTGATTGCGACTTACTCTTTGAGTAATTTTTCGGTAATTTATTAGAGTTGCTGCATGAAAGTACTTTTCTAACGTAACTAATTATTTTTTACTTTAAGGTAACGAGTATAACATTTTGCAGAAAGCAATTTAGTGTTACTTCTGTGTACTTTTTATTATTTCCCAACCATACCAATTCTCGAAATATCAGAAGAAAATTTATGCTTTTGAAGTTGATCGTCTGTTCCGCTGCTTAGGTGCATTTTAATATTTCTACCAATTCAACTAATCTTACTAGCGCCACATTAAAAGTAATCTGACAAATAATTAAGTAATTCGTAATTAATTACTTTTGAACGAAAGTAATTCGTAATAATTGCTTTTTCCGAGAGGTAATTGCAATTTTTACGCATTACTTTTTTTGGTAATTTTTACAACGCTGACAGAAGCCATTTTTATATATTGTGCAATTCCTATAGTTGCGAAACATTTTTTTGTAGAATTTCCTCCTCCATTAACTCTCCTGGCGAGGGAAGTCGATATACTTCGAAGAGTGGCTGATGTGACCACTAGTACTAGAAATATAATTATTTTATATAGATTAGCACAGTTTTGGAAAGCTCAAATTTTTGAAATGTTTTCAAATCAATCCAAATTCACTAACTTTGTTAGAAAGTTATGAAGAATGTTGCCTGATAGACTTTCATCTGGGTTTTCTCTCGCTTCGACCACAGTACATCTGATCACATTTCCAGATGATGCGTCCTTCGGTGAGGACGTACATTTTCTACACAAGGTAAAACAATCCAGTTTGTGTGATCATTACCTCCGTAGCTTTCCATCTTTTTCTTTTTGGATATTTTTTTCTGAGTCTGAAGTTCCGCCAGCCAACGATATCCCATAGTACACGGCTTGATAGTTCGGCCGTCGTTCAACTTCAATACAGACTAAACGGATTAGCGAAAGTCATATTTCAACATTTTATCAGTTTAACAGTAAGCAAGAAATACACATAGTGAAAATATTTAACCCAGCGACGGGCATGCATATATGGGATAGAATATAACCAACTGCAGTGCATGGACAGGTCATGCAGCCAGTTAGTTACAGTTACTAGAACGTCGCCTAACGTACGAGGGACGTTTGCTCGAAACGCCAAGAAGCTCATGCCGCTTTTTTCTCGTTTAGATTCTCTGGAGGTGTCCACATCCAGAAGGGCTTAATGGCTTATATTTAGTGAAACTTATAGCAGTACGTACTTTCCTTTTTAAAAAAGACTTGACAATACAAGAACCAAAAAAACTGTCATGGTCATGTCTATAATCACCTCTTCACCATCTTTATCCTTGAGACCCTCTAGTACCAACTGTAGTTCACTGTCTTGCCTAGATGGGCCCTGGGATTGGCAAACATTGTCTGGAACACACAGAATAGATTCTGACGACTCTTTTTTGTCTGCAACAACATTTTCTATTGTTCCACACGTCACTTTTTTTTTCGTTCTTAGTACTAAATGAACATGAATTAACGTATTTTAATAAATTTAAAGTTTTATGTGACACAGAACTAGACCCATATTCCGCTAGAATTTACGTTTATTAATTCCGACGTAAAATATACTCAGTCTGGTACACATATATACATATACAATAACATGTTTCACGAATTTAAAAGTTGGAGAGTGCTCAATACCATTGGCTCATCTCAAAATCTTCACCTATGCCAATCTATATACTATACTCAATTACTTCTCAATCTGTATTTTGCTGTGGAAATAAAAGTTAAGAAACTCACATTTCAACGTTCGGATATTCGCATTAACCGTCTTTTGAGAACTCAGAGTTGAACCTGGTAGTTGTATAGCACAATCATGAGGCGTCACCTAAATTATAATTGACAAAGATATAAGGAAATAAAAACTGGAATACTTGACCAGAATCTTCGCCAGTCTTGACGGTTTAATTTGGTGTATCCTTTAACTCTGGAAATGCCCAAACATACTAACCATAAAACAGAACGCAATGCATAATATATAAAAGCATGCATGCATGTAAGAAGGTTATATGTTTCTATATGGAATAAAGTTGTATATTGCAAAACATATTCCGAAATAAATCTTCTTGTACATGTACTTCAAGATTTGAATTAACAAAACAATAAATTGTAATCGGTCATGAAAAATTACCACCATTTATATATAATTACCACCATTTTAATTATGGATATCCCTACAATAACAACTTGTTGTTTTGTATATGATTGGGCTCAAATGTTGAGTTCGAAACAAACGACGAAACACCCGACAGGAATTCGGATACTTCTCAGGCTTTACTTCACTCAATGTGAAGAATAAAATTGCTTACCGATTTCACTTGAAATTTTCTCAGCAAATTTTGTTTTTCTTTGAACATCCGACATGTTCTTACTTCAATACTCTCTTCTGAATGATTATCCTTTGACAAAACGGGGTCAGTTCGTCTGCTCCTTGTAGGGTTTTGATGTTTTGACAAATCTGGCATTAAAGAACTTCTCTTGATAGAAAGTCTTGGCTTTTCATTGCTCCAATAAGATCCTTTCTTTATGCTAGTGCCAGTGTTTGACGCAGGCGGTACCAACTCAATGACATTTGTACCACGAAGAAAGCAAGGACTACACTTACTTAAGCACTCCCGCATTTTTCATTTAAATCATTTTTTGTGAAATATTTCACATAAACAAACATCTACGGTACAACGTTTTACACGGAACGCAAAAAGGATATCCCGCTTTACGTGTGGGTAAAATGCTAATTACGGTAATTGTTTGACATAATTAATTTGGTTGAGACGCAAGCCAATCAAATGCGAGGGTCGTTCATTACATCACTAATTGAAATCACTTATTTACAAATTAAATGTTTTATTTTGTCCAACGTTTCGGTTTCGTCATAGGTGTCGTCTGCAGAAACCATTTCAAAGACTTCACGGTTATTACAAGTATTCATCTTGCGTCAGCTGACCAATACAAATACATGCATGATAATGCATGCCAGTAGCGTATACTTTAGCTGAATTGGAAACGAACGAGCGCACGCAGAATGTCAAAGCGCGCGAAAGCAACCACGCAATCATGCAGCTGACGCAAGATGAACACTTATAATAAACGTACAGTCAAGTCTTTGAAAATTATTTCCCTAGAGGAAACCAAAACGTTAAAATAAAACATTTTGTAAATAAATAATTTAGATGAACAATACAACAAATTCTTCAACGAGAAGCATTTTGCTTAGTTTGTTTACGAAGTACATGTAATCCATTGTTTTCTGCTGGAATTCAAATGTAGAGTGGTAGAGAAAAATGTGAAATGAACCCATTATTCTTTACAGTTTCTGATTTTATCAGTGAGAAGTGGAGTTATAGTTTGACTGAGACCTGCAGCTGATATGCGCTGATAATGGGAAGGGAGGAATAAGTAAGATCATGAGATGGCCTTATATAGAGATCGATGGAAAATGGGTTAGGATTGCTTTGGCATAAATCAAAGCAAGACGGAAATGATGAGGAAGAAGGCCATTGACGACTCTAACGTTATAGACATGCACTGGCTGCCCAATGCATATTTCAAAAATTTCAAAACTGGTTTCTTCTCAAGGCTAGATGACATGCATGCATGCTGAATTCCTGCAGCATGATTCCTCGAATGCCGCTCGAGTGAAGGAGGATCAGGGGCGGACGTAGCGGTCGGTCCATCAAACACGGACTGAGAACTTTGTGGGCTTGGATTGCCTTGGAACTACTAGAAGGAGGAGAGATTCAGGCTATTTCCTTTTGCAGAAAATACAACTGACGTCTGCATTGAGAAATTTTATCATTAATACTGCAGCGAGTCATGTATTTCGCAGGAACGTTTCTATTCATATCTTCATATCAAAATCGACCAGGTTTGGTCTTATTAAACATTTTTATAAACGCTTGTATAGTTTTGTATGTGCGCAACCACGGCAGCACACATATGCTACTAAATTCAACGGAAATGAAACTAAATCTATTTAGTTCTCACAGAGGACTATAATGGTCCATTGTAACTACAAAACGAAACCTAAATTAGACAAAGTAAGTAAGTAAGTAAAAGCTTTATTTAAAGAGGGTAGCACTAAATAGCCAAGGCTAATAAACTTGTGGCCCTCATTCATAACTAGTATTAATTACATGCTGATGTTTAAAATATATACAATATTATAAGCTATTTACAAGGTTAAAAACTATGACTATAAATTAGATCGATGTATAGTTAATAATATTTGCTAATAGATCTAGATACTAAAATGATGTAAAAGTTGTTGGTCTTTGAGAATGTTACTCCGCAAATTGTTCTTGAAGCAGATTAACGAATCCGCCTTTCTGATGTTTAAAGGGATACTGTAGTGTTCCACAGTTTAGTTGCAGTAACTAGAAATGTGCGTCCACCCTCAGTTTCCCTCTTATATTTAGGGCAAATGGCATTAAAATTAGCATAACGTGTGTGTACGCGAGTTACGTACATTATTCAAAATAATGTAGTCGCCAAGATATAGTTAGGTAAGTTATTATGTATGCGTTTATAAAAAAATGCACATTTATCAATTTTACATTGCTCGTAAAAAGGAATCCATGCTAATTCATTAAATAGAGCTACTGAAGGTGCCTGGCGATCTGCAAACATGACAGTTCTAACAGCCCGTTTCTGAAGTTTTAAAATTCTGTTCAGTAAGATCTTATTGCAAGTACCGATCATCAAGTACTGATCATCAAATGATAGTAACTTATCAATATCAAGACCCAATAAGGGTGCACTATAGACACTATCAAGAATCTTATTATTAAGCGTAACGTTCAGCTTCTCGTCAGTCCTGGGCGCAAGCCTTTTTCCCGTAATCAGCAGAACCTTGGTCTTGGACTCATTAATCGAAAGCTTATTTGCGTTTGCCCAATGCTGTACTTCACTAACAGAACTGTTTAGTGAAAGTTCTAAATTTGAAATATTGCTGAAGTCGGAAGAGTCTATAATAGTAGTGTCATCTGCGTAAAGATCAATTTGAGAAGTTACATGTAGTGGTAAATCATTGATGAATAATATGAAGAACAGCGAACCTTGGTCTTGGACTCAATTTATTCACACTATAGAGGGTACTTATTTAGATATTGTATTTGACGTTATACTCCTCCACTGTCAGTATCAGTTGCAAAATGCACTTCTTCATTGTCAACATTCGTGATATCACTTGGTTTGGAATTCCACCTCCATTCAGTACTCAGTGATTAAACTGTTCTTCGTTGAGGTACTTACATGCAATGTAAAGAGACAAAACTTCACAAATGTTATAAAAGAACAAATTATCTAAAACACACTCTCTCAAATAAAGGAGTTGATGTATGGAATTCGTTAGAAACAAAACTTAATGAAGTAAACTCCTATAACACCTTTAAAAAGAAAATTATAAACAACATTTTTTGCTATACACAATTACCAATATATAAAACATACTTCTCTAATGTATATAATGACATATACTTTAGTCTATTGTAGCCCAGTCATTGACATGGTAAAATTAAATGCATCTACAACATTACTATTAATTTATCATAATACGAACATTCCCACTTCTTTTTCTCTCTTGTAAATATAGTATATATACTTCAAAACTTTCTGATTTTACATATTATGTATTGATTGACTGTAAATAATCGATTATGTGATAAAACGAACAGTAATTAGAGACCTAAAATAAAAAGTCTATGAAGATTTCTAGTAGGTATCTAGCCCAAAATCTTCAAATTATTGTAATATATTTTAAGTAGATTTTTATACATGGGAAAATAAATTTTAAAAAACAAAAAAAACTACTAAACTAGACTAACTTCATTTAATATACTTGATAAGTTTACATAGTCAATTGAACATACTGAGTGAGTTAATTTCCCCGTGAAATCCTTGTTTGCATGATTGCATGCCGGAAACATAATTGTTTGGTATTTGGGGAAACATCACGTTCATAGCTTTCGATTTGTAAGCCTGCATGGATCCTCACCAGTGACAGTGTAATTATTATAGCACCAATGAAGACTGGACTTGGATCGATCAAAGATTCGCCAAAGCCGAGACCGAAAGAAATAAACGTGTCACAAATCAAAACAATTATATTCATTTTTATCATGCCAACCTACAGGGTCAAGGATCTTATTGTGTTTTGTAACAATGGTATCAAGATATCGAAATAACTTTAAAAAGCAAAATACACTAATTATTGGGAAAACTATTTCCAAATTACGGAAAATAGAAATATTTCGAAAGTACTTTATTAATTAAATATATTTTTAGCTTTGGCGTAATTACCTGAATATCTTCTATACAAAGTGTTGCCCATGGGCATGGCCATGAAAGCAGAAGAGTTTACTGCATGGGCAACCAAATTCAAGTCAACATTTTAGGCAGAAAGAGCATGTAAAACTGTAAAATAAGTTACTGTACAACTTTTCTAGCTTATCTTTTTTCGTTCTCGAGAGATTTTAGTTTCATTTGATGAAATAAATCTAAGGAATTACAAGCGAGTAAAATATTAGTTTCAAAGGTGGCAGTCTCGTCAAAAGTTAAAAAAATTATGAAATAATTCAAACTATGTATTGTTGATTCCTTTCACCAACTTGCATGCACAAAGTTATACGGCAAGAACGCGCTCTTGAGTCTTGGTTCATCAGTAAAGTTGGTTTAGTTAAGCTGTTAAGGTTTCCTCCTGTAGCTCGTAACACTGGACCAATGAACAATGGTTCCTATTCTGGACATGCATTTAGTTTAGCGAGAATGCTAAACATGCTAAGGTTTCCTATATAGCTCCAGTACTTACATAATAAAAGGCTTAAGTAATAAACAGCTGAAGTAATATTTTGTTTTTAATTTTATTTGTTTAGAAAAAGGGCGGCAAAACATTTCAATTCCTACAGACAGAATGTCTGTTCTCTCCCACAATCTTGCAATTATTAATAGTTAGTTATACATGCAGTATTCAAATTCGTCAGAGAAATTTCGTATTCCATTTATGTTTGCAAGCCATACGAGGCACCCAAAGTGGTCCACAAGCCATGCGAGGCATCCGTGGAGGCATGATGCCACAAAAATCTTACTTACCCTTAATCTTATTTACCCATAACCTATACATGGCAGTATTCTAGTATATATACATACTGAACTTGTGGTTAGAGCAAGACAACTGGCCTCTGCCACTCTGTAGCTCAGTTGGTTAGAGCGCTGGAATCGCAGGGTGCAGGCAGGTTCAGTTCCTGCAAGGAACCTAAAGTTGCATTTTTCGTTTCTGTTTATATAAACTTCCACTCGAAAATTTCCATCTAAGATATACCCATCAAATTTTTGTTGATTAGCCTGGTACTCTTTCTGTAAAACCAACGTTTATCCCTGCACTTCCGCCGCTATTTTGCAATTGCAACCTGACTACTACCAGTATTAGGGCCAATCACTCTTTAATAATTAAGGTTGCTATAGTCCTTTACTCTTTAATAGTAACAGAAGACTTTTTCAGACTTTATGGACTGAATCTCTATATGAATGAACAACACAATATGAAGGAAGTTGTACGGTATACAATAGCTCTGCGTGGGTTTTCTCTTAAGGAAATATTTTGAGCTTGCATGATTTAAAAAATGCGGTGAAATAAAATGCATGTTCTACTAGGCCTAACTTAATATATAGAGGTTTGTTAACTTTATATGCATGGTACAACCAACATATGCCGGATACAGATATTTCACATATCAACTGCAATTTTATCGCATGAAGAGTGGGTGAAAGGAATCTCCAGTCGAGCAAACAATTTATTCTCATATCTATAGAAAATATTTATAATAAAAATAACTTTCAGAATAGTCCACGTATAGTTTCCGTTCGACAGCGCTTTGAGCAAGTCAAAATACCAGCTGAGATAAACAGACAGTTCAAGTAAAGTAAAGATTAAACAAGGTATTATGCAACAGTACTGCATATATAGTACGCTGTTTTCTGAATATATAAAGCAACTGTACATGTCAATTTAGTCTATAGACTCTATACATTGTCATTTTGCATTGCTCACTAAGAACACGAAACGATAGCTTTGACTATACGTCTTTTTAATTAAACTGTTGTAGACTAGATTAGATAAATTAAAATTTCTGTAGCCTCGAACAGCTATGATATAGGCATGCTGACAAGTTGACATACATGATGCACAAGGACAAGGTTTGTTTTAATGAGAGTATAGACTGAGAGAAATGAAAATTCTAAGAAATATACTAGGCTTGCGAATATTTAGAAAAATATATACTGTATGCCGAACTCAAATCAGTTCAACACTCAATACCAGATATGTTCATATAGCTATAACTCATTACGAATGAAGAAAGAGATTTGGATCCACGAAAATAATGCGGAAGTGTAGTTGTCGATCATTTAAGGAATAATCTGTCTTTCCTTCTCTAGTTCTCTTATCCAAGTTGTCAAACTGAAATAGTTTAAATTATGAATCATTAAATACTTTGCAGTAGGACCAGGGGACGTATGCAATATATCTGAAGGAATGCATATAGTTTGCTGGCGTTTGATCTAGATTGGCTATTAGTAAAACACGGAGCACGGAGCACACGGAGCACGGAGTACGGAGCACACGGAGCACGGAGCACACGGAGCACACTGAGCACGGAGCACACGGAGCACGGAGCACACGAACTACGGAGCAGTAGAAAAACGAAAATCCTTTATAATAAAATACACTGTTTACTACAAATTTTTATTACAAATTTTTGTTCTTATTAATAAAGTTTTTTCGCGTTTTACACGTTGAGGAAGTAGAAAAATGGGGCTTTTACTGCACATATGATGCAAAACTGCCAAAAGCTATAGTATTTAAAATAGGATTGTGCCTGTGAAACTCGTCACATATCTATCAAGCTTATGAGTTATGTAGTTATATTATATTCCGATGGCCAACGCATTAAGAAACACTTAGAGAACAGCCGATATATTTCGTTACCCCTGCCAAAAAATAGCCAATAGGCCGTGGGATGAGCATCCAAAAGATGCTTAGAAAACGGATTCCGTTGCACCCCTCGTGGAACTACGTAATTTTCACATGAGTAAATAGATAAAAACTTACTTTATCAGAATCCGTTGCTCCCCAAGCGAAACAGGTGCACAATTGGGAGAAAAATCCCTCCAAAGTTTGATATTTTCGCGCTTCGAAATATTCGAACCGCCATTGTTTTGATAGCAAATACGCATGCGCAACTCAGCTAAACTCGCACTGCGCACGCGCACAACCAACGCACATGCTTCGAAGTGGAAACACGCTCAGTTATGCAAATAAACATGGCTGAAGATATTTATAAAACTCGAATATCCTCATGTTTTATGCATTTTGAGCGTTACGGAGCAACTTTGCGAAGTTACACGCCAAAGGCTTAAGAAATTTCTTGAGTGTAGGTCAAAATGGGCCAAACTTAAATGTCAACAAGCTGAAATAGCTAAGAAATCGTACGAGAACATCGATGACGGATCTGTCAATTCATACATGGAGAAGAACCCTGACACCATTAACTTTAATAGAATGGAACCATCATATGAAAATATGCTGGAAGAGATTTTGTGATGAAGAGAAGATCTGTAGATAACAGAGAAAAGAAGAAAAAGGAGAAGGAACTAGCTCTAAAACTATAACTTCTACCGAAGAATCACACGTGAAAGTGGAGGCAATAGAACCAAGGCGAAAAATTAATACACGTCAATCAGTCTCAGAACCTATAAATATAAAGGCCCTGCCTAAAAGAAACGCGCATGTACTCCCAGAGATATGTAATATTTGTGGAAGAGACGCCTCATGGTTCTCACTAGACAAGGTATGGTATTTTGATAGGTATAATACTAGCGCAATGTGCACAACATTCTCAGGTTTGGTTTTAAAATATATTGAATTGTGATCAATTTAGTTTATATAGGGTAAAGTAGTTTCTATGCTACAAACATCCAACCTTGTAATTAGCAGATATTTAGTTAAATAATTTATTTTGTTTAACACCAGGTAACTAAGAAGAGAAGAAGAACCCCACTCATGTTGGCAGAAACAATTGATGCTGGTCTTCTACGTACAGCTGCTGAGAGAAAGAATGATCAACAGATACTCGTGCAAATCCAGGGGAAAGACTGTGTATCTCTGGAAATCCGCTATCACAAAGTTTGCTACTGCAATTATAGTATCAGTTTACGAGAAGTCTTATGATGTATTCTGTAAGAAAGTAATTGAGATGGAGGTCATCGGAAATAAGCAAATAAAGTATATGAAAGATTTGCTGGAGAAATTTGTTATCATTGCTAAGGACACTGAGAATGTGGATGCATCTAGATATAGAGCTTTTAAACTCAAGCAACGACTGATGAAAAGTTATCCCCAACTTGTGTTCTGTGTACCGAAAATGAGAAATGTTAGTGAGATTGTATATGTGGACCGGAAAATTTGGATTCTTCTGAATTGGTTGAGGAACATATGTCAATTAAGGGCCTGTTTATGTGAAGCCGGGCTGGCCCGCTTAGCGAGGCAGCCCGGTAAGCGGGATGAATTTCTCTTGTGTTTATATGAGAAACTTTCATCCCGCTTGCCAGGACAATTTTGTTACATTGTATTGTTTTGACAGTTGTTAAAAATAGCTTGCGGCGGTATTTTTGAACTTTCATCCCAGCAACCGGGATAGCCCGCTTGTAAATGTTTATATGGAGAAATTTCCATCCCGGTAAGCGAGATCTAGCCTGAGTAGCCTCTTTCAAATGAGATCTCGGCAACCGGGCCAGCCCGCTTGTCCATATAAACGCATGATAATTTTTAGTATTTTTTACTATAAAAATAACTACACAGCGAGATCTTGCTTACCTAACTTGCTTAACAGGCCAGCCCGGCTTCCATATAAACAGGCCCTAAGTCTGAAAACAATGATGAGGACTTTGATGAAGAGAGCTGTACCATTGATGATGATGATGTGAATTCCAACACAGAAACTGAGGGAAATTCTAAAGTCAATGAGTTACAAATTCTATACAATGCTTGATTCTTCACCAAAAGGTGCAAGAAATACCAAAACTGAATCTTCCTTGGCCACCATTGGCATCTGATTTGACAAGAGATAATATTTCAAATCCGACTATGAGGACTGGACTAGATTTCAAGTCCACACAATTTGATCACGTCCGAGGCGAATCAGAGGACTGGATCAAAATGTGAGGACTTGAAATCTAGTCCAGTCCGAATTGGAGGATTTGAAATGACATCTAATACGAATAAATCACTACTTAATTAATTTTGATCCAGTCCAAGGACTGAATTAATTTTAATCCAGTCCAAGGACACTACAGGATCAATATACTTCATAAAGTATCTAGTATTATCATGTGAGCAAAATAAGCAATATGGTTGGCTAATTTGCTCATGAATTATTAATGATTTGAGGTGAACAATGATGGTAATGCATGTAGGTATTATCAGTGGAGTAGATCAGTATTTATTTACTTATTCGATATTCTCATTCGGATCCACAGTATTTATATTATCAACACATATATCCCTCTCATGGACAGAGTTAACAGTATGGTCATGTCTGAGAAGCCTAAAACGCACCCTGATGGAGGAACTGAAACTCACAGCAGCAAATCTATAAGAAAAAGTCAACTAGTATGGACACGAAAAACCAGGCTGAATCGTTCCTTGTTATTCTAGATAGTGGCTAAATACCAACTTATGTCACAATATAAATATAATACATGTAATAGTTCAAATAGGAGAAGTAGAACTTTACCAGACAAAAGCCAGGACAGCTTATTGCAGAATACATCTCGCCCTTGGCCAGGATCCAATAAGTGGGATTTTATTGCTCTGATGAAAATCTGGGTTCAAAGATGAAAACATTTCTTTCAATTATAGATAAGCTATAATGTTTTGTAAATGTTAATGAATTGTATATTTCCTCCCAATTTATCTTTTTTTATGATGAATTTCGAGTTTATATAAATATCCCCTTAAAGCCCGTGACGAACTGGGAAACACTGTTGTCATATTATTTGTCTTTCCAATCTTTCGATATGTCATATTGTCTTATCAGCGTCGGCAAACGGATAAAGAGTGTTTCATAATATGCTTCTGAAATCTGAATTTGGTAGGAAATAATTTGCTTTCTGGGAAGCAAGTTTTGCGTCTGCAATAAAAGCCAATTAAAAATCACGAATATTTCCGCGACATTGTTTCTTACGTTTGGCCAAGGCTTTAAGTTTAGCGAAATATTTAATTTGTTCCTTGATCGTGTGAATTGTATGCATATATATTTTTTATTCTCCGTCCTGTTTGATACAGGTGGGTTTTTTACCTCACACAAATTTGTATTGAATTAGGATGTTAATATAAAGTAGAATTAAACGTTAAAACGGTATTTTGAAACAATAGCCAATGAATTGAAGTGATTTAGCATATGAGCAAGCAAAATATACAATGTGTTTTTAACAATATTTAATGTATTTATATTACAAGGTTTGATCAGTATTCCGTGATTTTATTTTGTTGTTTTTGCGGAGGAAATCGGGGAAACCCCCCAGTGAGAATCTATTTTTATAGTCTGCGCGTGCGCAGTGCGAGTTTGGCTGAGTTGCGCATGCGTATTTGCTACCAAAATAATGGCGGTTCGAAAATTTCGAAGCGCGAAAATATCAAACTTTGGAGGGATTTTTCTCCCAATTGTGCACCTGTTTCACTTGGGGAGCAACGGATTCTGATAAAGTAAGTTTTTATCTATTTATTCATGTGAAAATTACGTAGTTCCACGAGGGGTGCAACGGAATTGCATCTTTTGGATGCTCATCCCACGGCCTAATACACATAAACGCATTGTCACATTTACTCTAAATCTTCAAATGAACTACATCCAACCTTTGAACCTCACTCTGACGAAAAGTCTTAATGATCACTTTCTCTGATCTTAATGCCTTCAACCTAAGTCTATTCCGAACCTTTTCCGATATATATGTCCGCTGACTACCACTGTCGAATAGTATTCTAGTACTAACTTGCTGAGACTCGTCCATGGGACGTATATCTGCTCTGGCTGTTTGCAATAATATCCCATTCGTATCACAACCAGTGTGGCCTACAAAGTCCTCTCTTTTATTTTCCTTATCAGTATTATCTTGGGCATCTGCAGGAGGTCTATGTGAAGTAGAAGTGCACATAGAGATATGGTGTTTACCACCCTTACATCTCCGACAAACATAGGAAGATGTACAATTTCTAGCTATGTGACCCTTGTCAAGACAAATAAAACACCTGTTATTTCTACGAAGAATAATAACCTTACGTGACTCTGGAAATGCCCTTCCTTATTACAATATGCACATGAACCTTTACTTGCTTGACTAAATAAGCCGCTTGTGGTATAGTGTCCTGCTTTCCTGTGCTTATTAGGCTCATTAGGTGGTGAATAATAATTTTCTTGTGCACTTAGTTCATCGTTAAAATATTCCATTACCCCCATCCAAAGTCCAAATATTTTCCCCAAACTTCCTAGAGATTATCATGGTGACTTCATCTTGGTAACCTGTCCTTAAGAATAGGGATTAATAGGGAACCATACCCAGTAGTGTCCAATTTTAAGGATTTCAAATTCCTAATGCAATTTTCAACATGATTGTATAACATTCTAAGCTCTCTAGTACTTTCCCGAGATCTAATCTTACTAATTTTAAGTAATGACTCCATATGGGCAGATATTAATAGCTGTTCATTTCCGAATCTATTTTTTAATAGCTGAATAGCCTCCTTGTAATTATCTGAACTTAGCGTCAAGCCGTCAAACCGGATATCGCAGCTAGAGCTTCTCCCCTTAGACATCCCTTAAGATAATTGAATTTATCAATTGGATTGAAACTTGATATCGATCCCAGAACCCTTGCCATGTTTGTGGATCCCCATCAAATTCTGGCATTTGCATCTTAGGCAATCTACATTGAACAGACTGGCTTGTGTTTTGAACTACACTATTATTAAAACTGCTCATATTACTCATAGTCATAGGACTTTGACTTTGCGTTAGTTTCTCCAGTTTCAAATCTACTGTTGCTAGAATCCTATGAACAGGCTCTAGGCTTTTCATATGGTCTACAACTTCCGGTTCAATTTCCTTAGGCTCAATCAAATTAAGAATTTCATTGTGAACAATGCCTAATTGTCCAACAATGGCGACAACACTATTTTTCAATAGACCTTATGCATAATGACGCCACAAGACTTGAAGCGCGCGGTGAATTATGGTCTTTGTGGTCACAGGGCGGGAAAATATTTCAAGATGGCTACTGTCGAAAGAGAATGTTTTGAGGTTCTTAACCGTCTATTAGAGGCTGTTCAAACCAACGAGGATTCTAGTTCTTTTGAGAACTCATGCACGAGTCCTCTGCGGTTGAATAACTCTGAAAGTCAGTGCAGTAGTCCGCTTTCTTCGTCGAATTTTAAGAGGCGAAGTGGGGGTGCTGCATCCCCTCGAAAACTGGTAGTGTCGGAAACCAGTGAAGTCAGTGAAGATATCTTCAATTCTAACAACCGTGATTGGATAAAATCCTTGGAGAAACTTCCAGGATTTACTCATGAAAAGCTGGAGAATAAACTTGTGAAAAATAGCCGTACAATGCCTGATAAAATTGCTCCAAAAGCTTATCGAAATATGAAGGAAGACTATGGAAAGAAGGTTATGTACAAGTACATTTGTCAAGCCAAATGTGCAAGCCTCAAAGCTGTTGTTCTTAGTGAAAGCGCGGGTTGGTGCATCCATGAAGAGCGGCAGCTATCCTGTTTATGTTCATTTAAACCAAGTTGACGGTGAGGTGGAATATGCTAAGTGTTCTTGTAAGGCTGGTCAAGGAGGTTGCTGCAAACACGTAGCTGCTCTATTGTACATTATTTTGGACTTTGTCAATCTGAATTTGAAACACATTCCTATGGAACTTACATGCACACAACTTCCCCAAAGATGGAGTGTGCCCTCTGGAAGCTCAAAGACCCTAGACAAAGCTGCTAAATTTGAAGAAATGCTATTTGAAAAAGCTGTTGTAAACAAACCCACCAAAAGGTATTTTGTAAAAGGGAGTAGGGAAGACTATTGTGCTACTCCACCATTTGCTCGGATTGTGACTGCAGAAGAAATTAAAACTATGGCAAATGTATTTGAGAAAGTCAACCGTGATTTCATGAAGCTGTGGCCTCAAATAACTATAAGCCGTGTGAACTTTTCGAGACATCTTGTAGTCGGTTGCGAAAAAGAAAACTAGACAACAGCTCTGTACCTATTCCAACGCAAGCACCGCCAAGTCAAATGGTTGATCAGATCTTTAAAAATGTGCCAAATGATTACACCCCTCCGTCAAATTGACTGATCGCATTATTAATCCGCAACCCTCCCCCCCCCCCTATTGAGGACATGTGGAATTTCCAATGGCCCCCTGCAAAAGTGAACCAAAAATGAAGAATTTCCATGGGAGGGTCCACATTTTAAAGCAAATCTGCGGAAATTCCAAAGGGTAGGTAAGAAAAATGAGTAAAACGTATGGAATTTCCATGGGAGGGTCAACAATGGAAAAAAAATTCCAAAGGATAGGATAAAAATCAGCAAGGAATTTTCCAAGGGATACTTATCAAAGAATCAATACGGAATTTCCACTGGCTAGATAAAAAACAGTCAAGGAATTTCCATGGGATGGGTTAAAAGTTCTTAAAAAATTGCGGAAATTCCATGGGCATGGCTAAAATTCAATAAAAATCTGCGGAAATTCCACAGGGGAGGCTACAAATTCGCTTAAAATATGTGGAAATTCCAGGGGACCAAAAAATGGATGTCCTAAAATTAAGTAAATTTTTTGGCAAATTTTGTGATTTTTGGAAAATTTGTGTTATGTTCCGAAAAATATTGGTTGTCCGGAAAATTTTTTTGACCCCTAAAATGGTAC